>JASKGO010002732.1:0-30773 GCA_030556065.1 Holobus sp. GC000080
CAGCATACAGTGAGTACAAACTAGGCGTGTGCAATGCTTGATGCGGTCATTTTAAAACTGAACATAGGAAATATACATGGGGGCTATGTTCAGTTATAAAATATCCGCACTGTATATTTTTCAATACTAATTTTAAAATACTATGAGGGAAAGTGATTTAATAAAGAAATAATTTGCGTAATCGAATTAAAAAAAAAATACTTAAAAAAATTCTTGCTATTCCGTAGAACATAAAAAACTAATAATTAAATACTGGATCAGTCAATAATGGAAAAAATTGCATCACTTTTTGCTAATTCTATAATTAACTACTAGGTACTATAATGATTCTGCAAATGATCGATCGATATTATGTAACTTTTTTACATAAAAACTTACACTCTCAGTGATGGAATTTCCGAACCAGCAATACAAAAGCAGCTGGAAACTGGTTGACACCAAGTACATCAACTCAGGACCAACATTTTCATTTAAATTCTATAACAACATTTATTTAAACAAAAAATAATTTAAAAGAAGAAATTATTTTTTAACTCACATCAGATAAAATATACAGACAAAAGCACATCTCAAATAAGGAAATAATTACTTGAAATGCCGTTTGTATGAAATAAATATTCTCCAGCTTTGCGGAAACGCTAAAAAATCATTAATTTTATCCGGATTTTTAAAATTATTTCATAGTCATAATTTACTCATAAATCATCTGTAAATGCACGATGCATTTATTCATTTCTTTGATCATTTCACTTCTCAATATTGGAGGATCATGCAGATGCTCCTCAACGGGCATATTCAAGCGGACCATGCATCTCGGTCTGATGGTCCTGAAAGCTTCGTTTAAAATATCCAAATGGGCACTGACGCAACTCAACAGTGTAGTGAAGAGTCCGTCAGTGCCGACGATCATCCAGGCGTGAATTTCCAAGGGAAAAATTTCGAAAAACACGTGCAACATGAAGCCAACCCTTGTGTACTGATTGACCGGCGTGATCAAATTAACGGGCAATTGTTGCGCGTAAATGTCATTGCCGTATTCATCTTTGGCCCACTGTTCGTCCGCGTGAAACAGGAACAAATACCAGGAGGACAACAGCATGCTGCAACAGATCGAAGTGATGAATCCCAAGAACAACATCATCCATCTGTGCGCCTCTTTGCGATTCTTCTCCACGATTTTGTCCACGTTGAAGTAACCGAAGGGCTCGTAATTGAATTTGGGATCTTTCAGTACGTCAATTACGTTCAGCAGTGTTTTGCGATGTCTGTACCAAATGTACACTTTGTAGATGCTGCCGAAATGATTGAATTGGTCTCGCAGTGCACGCAAGAACTTATCCAAATTCGGATTGACGAACATCACGCCCGATTCCGCTGGTTGGTACAGCAAAAACAAGTAAACCGAAATTATTGTTAAGTAAATGTAGTGAAAAACTTTTCGAGAACGAGATTCGGTTTTTAATGGAATCCATAGTCCGCCAGTTTTTATTATGAAAAGGTTTTTGTCAAAGTAGTGCTTAAAGTGATCTTCCTCCTCCATCACTGCTTCTTCGATGGATTGGCCAAGGGTCGATAAGAGTTTTCCTTTTATATGTGTGATGATTCTCATATTAAGAGGTTCCAGTGACGTGCGTAAATTTTATTTCTGTTTTTATGTTTACTTTAATTCTTATTATTATTACCATTTTAAAGAAAATAATTCATTTAAAACTTGTAAAATTCGGAAATTTTGGCTTAATTAAAACTGTACCAGTTTTTTAAATATTTCTTATTATTATTACCATTTCAAAGAAAATAATTCATTTAAAACTTGTAAAATTAGGAAATTTTGGCTTATTTAAAATTGTAACAGTTTTTTTAATATTTCTTTAATTGCATTTACAATTACAAATTTAGCAATCAAATGACAGGGGGAAACAGTTTCAATTTTACAAAAAAATATCACATTAGTCAACAAACTTAAACTAAACAACTTAACAAAACTAAATAAACTTAACGAAATTTAGTAATTTGATGTATCACAATTAAAAAAAAAAATCAAATGAGTAGAAATCATACCTTAAAAGCAGTTCCTTTATTTTTTTTCTTGGAAAGTTAATGCATAATCAAATGTTAGGAAACATTATTTATAATACTACAATCATAAGCACAATCAATTTTCAAAACAACCATTTTAACATTATCGAAGAATAAAATATCAATTGCGGTTTCCAAAAAATCCGATTTAAATTTTTAAACTTACCTCCATTATTCGCTTCGCTTCGCTAGTATCCGAAATACCGTTTTCAAGTTTTCACTTAAGCTCTTGTTTATAAATTTATAATTAATTTTTATTACGAGTATTTTTCTTTTAAATTATTATTATGTAAGGAAATGTCATAATTTATTAAAAATATAATTTATAAGAGTAGTCGTAATATTTTGCAACATTTATTTTATTCATTATTAACTATAACTAAGAATAATTAAAAAAATATTTTTTCAATAAAAATTAGCAGTTAACAATATTAGCATTATGCATAATGCAAAAAATACAAACTTAAGATACGCCACTGGTTAAAATGGGGAACTGTGGAAACATTAATTATTAATCGTGCAGAGATATCGTTTTGCCTTCTCAAATACATAAACACTATCATTATTTCCACATCCATATGGTGTTATGTTGGAATTTGGTGTTAATACATAATTTAAATGCAAAATATATACTGCAAGTGGTACAAATTTTATAATATCTAATTTAAATTAAATATTCCCTATAACTAGGTGACTAGGTGCAAAATCTAAATCGATATATTTAATTTAAAACTAGTTTTCAGTAGCATTGCTTTATTTCGAATTAAAAAAAAAATGCTTTTTTTCTTCAATTAATCATTATGGGTGGTTGAAAGAAAGGTGTAATAAGTGTAAGATCCCTTCATGACCTGTAATCAAAATTAGTTTGGTTCTTTTTAATTAAAAAAAAAATTGCGTTATTATTATCTACATTAATGAAATTAATTAATAACCTGAACGAAAGTTGCAAGCGATAGTTCTGCTACTTTGCCAGTGGTAAGAACAATTGGCTGCTGAAGTCGCATCATGCTAATAACTAAAGTACTTTTTTCCTCACGATCGAAGGAAAACCATTGCGCGTCATAGATTCCTTCCAAAACAGATTTCGCCTAAAATTTTATCAAATTTTTATTAAGTTTCAAATATATTGAATATTGTTTTGCTTTACGGTTTCTTTTAATTCGTTTCCAAAGTAACAGTAAATGTACAATTCTACAATGCCGCATGTTAAATGGTCAAGATCGCCAATAGTACCTAAAGAAATAGTGCCCTAAAAAACGTAATCGGCGAATATAGTAATAAATTAGAATGATTTTGATTAAAAATCTTACATTGGAAATCATATAGAGACAACTCACAATTACGATCATTGAAGTTAGTATTTGAGATAAAACGATCAGGTTACAAAATTCTTCCACTTCGCTCACTAATCTGCAAATTAGAGACGTTTTAAATAGGGTGGATTTTTCCATTTTGACAATAAAAAATCAATATCTCAAGGAGTTATCAAGATATAAAAATAAAATTAGTACCAACTTTATCTTTATTTTAAGAACTATTTAAAAATGAATCAAAAAATATTGGGTGCCATTTAATAATGGCAAATTAAATTCAGCTGGTCCCATGAATAAAAAGCTGGGAATTGCAAATTTCTAACTTGCTTTGAAGTTTGTTGAAGAAATGAGTTTTAACGGACATTTAACGGTACATTTTTTCAATAAATTTTGAATTCTCCCTTTGTCCCAAATTATTGTAAACATTTAGAAAATCTTTGATTAATGAAGATAAATAATCAAGTTTTAATCAAAACCAATTTTAATGGTTTGTCTTCATTAGGAAAAAAAAAGAACAAAGAACTTAAAATTAAACTCCGACCAGTTAAGAGTATTGAAAATACAATAAATCAAAATTGAGGTGACCGGAAAATCAAGAAATTGCCTTGTGGCCAGCGCTATGAAATTTTGCACTTCTTAGTTCTTACAGGCAAAAAGTAGGGAGAAAAACTGAACCTCATTGCTATATTAACGAAAAATGAAATGATAATTAAAATGTTAAAAATATATAAACTTTGGAGCACATTTTTAAGTTTATGTATAAATTTTTATAAGTTCAACTAAAATTTATTGAAGTATTTCATATTTCATACCTTATAACAGTTTGCAGATGAACGGAAACTTTGCGAACTTCCTTCTTTAATTCCTTTTGCAAATTTGGATTGTCCTTTATTTGTAACAACTCATAATCTTCGGGTAATTTTAGACGCTGCAAGCTTCTTTGATAACAAGTGCTGTATGCGTTTTTTATAATCAAAAATTGAGCTTTGAAATTTATGCAAAAAGAAGCAATTGTACAGTCGCCAGCTAAAAATAACCGCCAGTAAGTTTTTATTTTAATTCGAAAACTATTAATTAGTAGTCTAAAAGTTTTTTTTAGATAAATCCCTAAGTAAACCAAATACTTACTCATAATAGTGTAAATCCAGAAAATGGTAGGTACAACTTGAAAGATAAACGATAGGGAGCAACCAATCAATGATTCCTGCTCGTAGGGATACCATGCCCAGAATGGCAAAATTTCGTAACACGTAACATTTTTCTGTTCGACCATCTGCCCGTGAAAAATCAAAAAATATGTCGCGTAGATATGCTTTATCCCCGGAGCCATGGTGCCAAGTACGAACAGTACCAAACATGCACTATTGGACTGCTCCATGTAACGTGTCATAATTGCACCCGGTCTGAAATCATTATAATCTTCATATTTTAACTCATCATTCTCCAATTCTTTCATGATATTTTTTATTTGTTTCATGCGCCACAATACCAGAAAATATTTGGCGTATCCGGAGGTGTGCGAAGCTAATAGACCTATATGCTGAACTAATTTGTCCAATTTGTTGTAGGTGTAATATAAGATAATATATTCGGCGGGTCCGAATAGAATTTGCACCCATGTTATTGTAATTACGTTGTAGAATAAATAGAAAATTTTGGTTGCTCGGGATTCGTTCTTTGCGGGGAAATTTAAACCGCCTAATTTGTAAATATTTTTCACTCCGACAAAAAAGTTGCTAGGATATCCTTTCGGTGCATCCATTTTGGCTTTGGATCGCTCTGATATGTCTTGTTCATTTTATATGGCTTCGCATTATGGATTTAGTAATAATTTAAAAGGATTTATTAATTTATTAATTTATGCGGCTAGAAGCCACCTGTCCCTCTAAGAAGAATTTATTAAGTTTTCTTTTGAGGTTTTATAGTTTTTATTAAAGGGTTGAAAATGTATTCTATCCGACATTCCGACTGTCTCCACGACCTTTGCTTGCTTTGTAATTTATTTTATTATTATTCTTACAAAAGTTTCCAAGTGTTTGATTTTTAATTAATAATTATGATCTTAGACTTTTCGCCTTTGATCAGCTCTCTCATTATTTCATTTTATATTATACTAATTTGTTAGTGTCAAGCATTTATTATTTCAAATGTACTTTAACAGCACCACGCAAATGGTTTGTACTTTCTCCTCAGCTCTAATTGTTGCGCCCTGAAATTATGGTTATTTGTCAAGTCGTTGCTGCCGTTATCGATCGAGACATGAGGTCTCTTTGAAGGTAACTTATATCCTGGTTGGCCCATTGAATCCCGCACTCTGATGTGCGTCCAATGACAACCTTGCTCTTTTGTTATTGAATTCTAAAATGGATTTCACATATTATTTGCTTCAATAAATGACCGTCAAATTATTAATAATTTAATATTAAAAAAAAAAAAACTACTTACATCGTAACTATCAGGTGAATTAGACATGTACTGAATACCATGTGGGCAAATTAGTACAGCCCTATATCTTCTAGGGTGCAAATCATAAGCTGGTTTCCTGGTAAACTGGTAAGCCTTTACTGTTACTGTGAAATAACAGTAAGCCCTATTTCCTGCATCATCGCTAGCTATGTAATTTATGTGGTGCACCCCTGGAGTCAGCTGATCTCCAGGTTTCTAACGCAAATCATCCAAGAAATGAATTAATATCAACATTCTTTAATAGTACAAATCATCAAATATTAAGTACCTTAGAATTATAAACCATTCGCACACCAATATTATCTTCAAAAGTCGGCTCTTGCCAGTAAACTTGTCGAGAAGTCTCCCCTTTTACCAAATTGATTTCCTGATTGGAAGGACAAGATGTAATTTTAGGAGCTTCCAAGTCCTTTACATAAACCACTAGCGAACAGTTAGCCGTGTCCGTCTTATTAAAATGAGAAACTGGACTGGTTGCAGTGTAAATTATTTCGAAACGACCCGGAGGTAAAACGGCACTTAAATGTTTGCCCCAAGCAGGAGTAGCAGTTACAAATCTAGCAAATTGTGACAACGAAATTATTATCTGCAAGTCAGTTTTTTTTTTTTTGAATTAAAAATGTTTCTTACCTCCACCAATCCACGTTCGAATCTGGTCTTAATAATTTAACCAGCATTGAATTTTGCCCTGGGGGTAGTACGAATGATAATGAGCCTCCTCCAGGACACCTTATGAAAGGCTTAGGAACTGATTGCCGAATGCAGGCATTTTCCAAGATAGTTTCATCTATAAATGGTTTCCAAGTTAGTTGCTCATTGCACTTGAACATTCGCGGTGTGTTGGGACTTAATTTGTATCCTTTTTCACACCGCAGTGTGCATATTTCCCCGATGGGGACGTTTTCGGAATTGCAAATTTCCGGTAATAATTTTCCATTTGTTAGGATGCTCAATTTAGTACATGTTTGTGCTAAAATTTTTGTTATTCAGAAATTGTTCATTTTTTTCAAAGAAGTAAAATTTTAAGATAAACATTTACTTACCTACACATGTTGGTTCATCAGCATCCCAGTTACCCGTAATTTCACAAGTCCTTAAAGGTTCACCCACTAATTTGAAGCCTTGATCGCATCCCATAAGACATTGCGTGCCAACAGGCAGCAGGGTTGAATTTGAGTCAACTCCAAAAGTGCATCTTGCATTGCCATGTGTTGGTATTTGCAAAGGGCATTCTCCAAAAGATATATCCTGACAAGATTTTCCATCTGAATTTAAAATGTATCCTTCATAACATTCGCATTTAGCTCCCAAAATTGCGGACTTTCTGCAAATATGTTGACATCCTCCATTGTTAAATAAGCACTCGTCAAAATCTTCTAAACGTTTGCAACTGCGCTTATCATCATCGCTTAGTTTATACCCGTGAGGGCACATGCACAAAAAGGTTCCTAGACTATTTTTGCAGAAATGCGAACATCCTCCATTTCTGATAGCACATTCGTTGATATCCTTGCACGATTTCCTATTGCGCCTCAAAATAAAACCTTTCGGACATGAACAAATAGCAGTTCCATCTGAATTTTCACATTGATGTGAACAACCACCATTGTGGTAACTGCATGGATCCTTTTTTGTACAGGTACTTCCTTCTAAAGCATATCCTAAAGGACAAATACATTTTACTGTTCCTTCAACGTCTGCTTCACATTCATGAGAACATCCTCCATTGTTTATCAGACATGGATTCGCACAGACTGTATTGTTGATCAACTTCATGTTCTTGGGACAGGAACATTCCGCTTTGCTGTTAACGTTTTGACAAAAATGTGAGCAATTTCCGTTGTTATCCTTGCAAGGATCATTTAGAATACATTGAATATTGTTTACTAACTTATAGTTAAAAGGGCAATAACAGTGAGCCATTCCTTTGTAGTTTACGCAAACATGACTACACCCTCCGTTATTGTAGCAAGGATCCAGTGCCACGCAAGTTCGATTGTCGTTTTCCAGCCGATAATTAATGGGACAGTGGCACTCCACTTCAAAATCATCGCTGATGCATTCGTGTGAACAACCCCCGTTATTCACCGAACATGGATCTATCATTTCGCATTTGTTTTGAATTAGTTCGAAATTTTCCGGGCATTCGCAAACAATTTCATCATTAACATAGTTGCAAAAGTGCGAACAACCGCCGTTATCAATTTCACAAGGATTTCGCTTTTCGCAAATTGTTTTGTATAGCAGTTTGTAATTCTTGGGACAATCGCAAGTGACATTATTACCATCAAAAGTGCAAATATGTGAACATCCTCCATTGTCAATGAGGCAAGGATTTCGTTTTGCACAAGATTTGGAATCAATTAGTTCATAAGTGTCATCGGGACATTTGCAAATAGCCTTTTTGGGAATAGTTTCTGATGTGATGCATAAATGGGAACATCCGCCGTTTTCCTCAAAACAAGGACTTATTTCTCTGCACTCGTTTGTTTCGTGTACTTCGTATCCTTCGGGACAAGCACAGGTAACGGATTCGTTAGCAAATATGCAAATATGAGAACAACCCCCATTGTTAGTTTCGCACGGATTTAATCTAACGCACTGCGTATGAGAACCCTCAGCCAACTCGTATCCTTCGCGGCATCCGCAAATAGGTTGACCTCTTGAAGATTGGCAAATATGAGAACAACCTCCATTATCGAAATTACATGCATCAATTTCTTTGCACGTTCTATTATCCTCCATTAATTTATATCCCTCCTCGCAGCCACATTCAAAGGTCCCGTCGAGATTGGCACATAAGTGACTGCAATTACCATTAGCCTCAAGACATTCGTTAATATCCATGCAGACTCTTGCTTCTTGGACGGCTAAATATCCATCACGGCAGGAGCATTCAAATCCCCCAGGGTAATTTAGACAATTATGGTCACAAAAGTCACGCTCGCATTCGTCAATGTCCTGGCACTCGGTGTCGCCGATCAGCTCGTATCCTGATGGACAAGTGCATTTGTAACCGTCCTCATTTAAGGTGTATGTGTGCGAGCATTTAATTTCCTCGCACGTGGTACCATTGACCAGCACTAATTTATCATCATCGGAAGGACACGAGCAGCTAAAGGAACCCTGTGTGTTGGTGCATTGATGCGAGCATACGTTCTGAAGACATTCGTCTACATCTTGGCACGTGTAACGATCCATGTCCGTTATGCTGTATCCTTCGGGACAAGTGCATCTGTAGCTGCCGATGGTGTTTTCGCAATAGTCCGAGCAGCCGTTTTCGGGCTCTTCGCATTCGTTCACATCTAAAGAAACATTAGATTTATTTACTGAGAATGACATATTGCATTTGTATGAGTATAAAATCGATTGTCGGATGTTTTGTAAGAGTTAATTAATGAATGATTTGTATTGTGTTATTTAATGTCACCCACCTATGCATTCGTTATCATCACTTAGGAAGAATCCTTTGGGACATGTTTTCTTCGGTTCTGGTGTAGCTGTAGTAGTACTAGTAGTACTTGTAGTTGTAGTTGTTGTAGTTGTTATTGGAACATCAGTATCTTCGTTTTCATCTTCATCTTCGTATTCATATTCTATTTCATATTCTTCTTCTGAATCTTCAGTTTCATCAGTTTTAGGTGTTTCAAATTGAGAATTTTCTTCGTTTTTCTTTGTAATTTCAGTAGTAGTAATAATGAAATTATCAGTAGTGGCCTCGGATTTTTCATATTCATCAGTTATTTCTTTATTATTAATTTCTGTTGTTGTTTTTGGCGAAATTTCGTTTGTTTCCTCGTATGAGTCGTAATTGGTTTCAGTGCTTGTCTGTTCAGTAAAATTTTCTTCTGAAGTGGTAATTGCAATTTCTGTGCGTATTTCTTCTTCCGAATAATCATCACTGTCTTCATTATCATACTTTTTGTCTTCATTTTCGGTATCATTCTCTAAATCATGTTTTACTTCTGTATTTTCATTATTAATTCCGTCCAAATTTTTCTCATTTTCTTCTTTTTCATTCTCTGTTGATGTGATTTCCTTTTCTGGTATTTCATTACTTGTATTTTCGTTGTTGATATCTTCTTCCTCCACTTCTTCTTTTCTATTATTTTCTTCTTGACCATTTACTTTATCAGTATTTTCATTTACATCTAACTTCTCAGTGTTTTCTTCATTACTATTTATGTTTTCCGATGAAGATTCCTTATTTTTCTTTTCAGATTGGCTTTCTCTTAGCCGTCTGAGTATTTCTTCTTTTCGTCTTTGAAGTTCCCGCTCTCTTTCTTCTTCATATCTATCTTCATCTTCTTCTTTATAATCTTCTTCCTTATAGTCCTCCTCCCTATAATCATCCTCTTCCTTATAATCATCTTCCTCTTTATAATCTTCATCATTATCTTCATTTTTATAGTCATCTTCACTATCATATTCCTCTGGATCTCTTTCATCTCCATCATCCGGATCTATGAAATCGTCAGGTTGATCCGAAAACATTCTATCTATTAGCACAGAAAAGAGAACCGACATTCATTTTATACCCGCTTTATTTGAATTAATTATTGTTAATATAATTTCTATTAGAATGAAAAATGTATACCTATGCAAGTTTTCCAATCATCCTTCAAGAGCATACCATCAGGACAAGTACAAAATGCTCTTCCTCGAGTATTAATACAACCATGGGAACATTCGTGTTGATCATTGAGGCACTCATTTAAGTCATCGCATGTGTGCTTATCCATGGATAATTTGGTGCCGTTTTTCGAACATAAGCAATAATAAGATCCCTTCGTATTAATACATTTGTCCTCACAAGGTCCGTGGTTGTTTCTCAGATGACATTCGTTGATGTCCTCGCAAAAGTGACCATCGGCTGCTAAACGGTATCCTGAATGGCAATCGCATTTGAAACCGCCCTCCATGTTTCTGCAAATTTGATCGCATCCTCCGTTCGCGTTTTTACACTCATTTATATCTAAAATTCATATTTTTTTGAATTTTAACTTTGTTTTATTATTATTTTTTTATATTTATCGTTTGCAATAGTTTTTTGTAACGGTAAAAGCTTTAAAAATGATAACAAGGAAGATTTCTTGAGCAAACAAAAATATGTTACCTTTGCAAAAACCATTAACTCTGGTAAAACCGTCCAAACAAACGCATCGCGACTTTTCACCGTGTCTTTCGCATCTTTCATTGCGTCCGCAAGAAGTGCCACACGCATCAGCAGCATCCGCGTTTCCCAATTCGGGTTCATCTTGTGCGTAGTTCTCTGTTTAAATAAAGAAAAGCATTTATATCACATAAATAACGAGAATAAATGTGTCGCCGTGAATGCGACCGCCCGCGAACGATTTATAGTCCATTCCGTGGGTTTCTCGAAAATTACGAGAATTTTAAATTTTCAACAATATAAGCGATTAACGAATTCAATGTATCTATATCTATGTTTTGGAAAACAAGTTAATTGTGTGTGAGTGAGCGATGACTTGAATGACTTGAATTTGTTACCTGATATTTTCGGAATACAAATAGGACGCGCTCCTATCCATTTTCCAGCGCTACAGAACAAACTAGTGTCGTTTTGGTTCAGAAATTCGAATCCTTTGAGGCATTTGTAATTTGCTATTAAATAATTTGATCCAAATGGAGAGAACGACTTTTGTTTCAAGTACTTTGGCGTAGATGCGTGCTTAATTACAGGTGCTTGATGGTGTCTTGAACGGTACTTGCATGATGTGTCCAGTAAATACTCTAAGTGGCGATCTGCAATAATGTTTTGCTTCTTAAGTTAACCAATTATTCATTTAAAGAACAGCATAATGTTTTATTAAAATATATTAGGAATTAGGAGAGTTACAAAAGCGTTTGTCGCTAAAAATAAAAACATAATAATATATGGGGACGATAAATGTTAAAAGGAGATTTTTGGGGCACAATAAACTGAAAAGTAGTTTATTGGAATAGAGACAAAATAATAATAATAAGTTTTTTAAGGTGATACCTATTTTTAAAATTAACAAAAATTGTAAGATTTTAGTTATTTATTCAATGGTTTAAAATAAACAGTATAAAAAAACTGTCGGTTCCTATGATTTTTATTATAATTAATTATAATAGATAGTCAAGAAATTTAAGAATTTAATATTAAAATACAATTGATTATTTCTTATTTAGTAATAAAATAAATAATAGTAATGATTTAAATAGTAATCCCGATTTTTTTCTTTATGAATTAAATTCCGTTAAAATCGTGAAGAGAATAGTTTGAGAAAATAACTTTCTAGCAAATTACTCTATCTATACAAAAAAAGGAAATTGAAATTTTTATTTTTATCAAAAGTGGCTTTTTAATATTGATAGAATTAAAAGTTGACATTACATCAGGCGATCCTGAAAATTACAATATAAAAAATAATGTTTTATTTTCAGGACAATTTTTCAATTTAAATATAATATTTTACTAAATTTCTAGCTTTATTTGTGATTTGAATGTCCGTTGAAATTTAAAAAGTTGCTTTGCTATTTTTCAAATAAAATTGGGTCAAAACAACTATTAAAATTAAAATTTTAATTTTAAATCTTTTTTTGATAAATATGAAATTGTAGTTTTTTGAATTATTTTTTTATTGATTTTCAAGAAATTTATTTTAGATGATTTCACTTTAAAAATCAAGATTTAATATAATGTTTTGTATATTACGTCTATAGTTTAAATTATTTTAATACAGAACTAATTACGAGGGTCGTCCCAGAAGTACCCGGCCTACCAAGGAAAAAACAAAATTTTTTGAAAAATCTATAATTATTTCTCAACATAGTCTCCTTTTAGCTCGATACATATTTCCTTCGCCAAATGCGGACGTTTTTTCTTGATTTCATCACTCAAAGACTGTAATAAGTTGGCATAATATTCGCCGTTGATTGTTTTTTCACTTTTGAAGATAATCAATGAAAATTATCCCACGGACTTCCCAAAATCGAGACCAAAACCTTGCCAGCCGATGGAGTCCTCTTGGCTTTTCGGAGCCAATTCTCCTCTTTCGGTCCATTGTTTCAACTGTTCCTTCTTCTCAGGTGTGAAGTGATAATCCATCTTTCATCCAAGGTTATGAATCGACGCAAGAATTCCGCCTTATCCCTAAACTTGGATAAACACTTAATTGCAACATCCTTCGGACGCTGTTTTTGTTCAATTGTTTGCAAACGCGGCACCCATCGGGCGCATAGTTTTTTCATCCCCAAATTTTCAATCAATATTCTTTGTATAGCACTTTTTGATATGTCTACCATGTCTGCTAACTGACAAACTTTCAATCGATACTCATCCAATACCATTTTGCGGATTTTTGTTACAATTTCTGCCGTGGTCATCTCATTTGGTCGACCAATGTGATGTTCATCTTGGCAACTCCTACGGCCCCTCTTAAACTCTGCCACCCACTATTTTTTTGTTGGTAATGAAGGAGCAGACTCCCCTAGAGGAGACTCTAGCTCAGTTTTTATATTACTTGGACTGGGACCTTTTAAATGAAAAAATTGAATCACATAGCGATGACCAATTTTCTCCATTAAATGCACGGAGAACCTTGCCTAATTATGGCTGCTAAATTAATAAAAAACAACAAATTGTTTTGAAACTTAAAACTTTAGCTTTTCAAGCTTGAAACTTGCCGATAAAGAGTTTTTTTTAAACAATAACTTATTCATTTAAAATATTAAAAAAGAATAGGTATAAAACTTTAAATGGGTCTGAATTACATTTACCTAAATATTTGCAATGAACAGAGACAGCAGGAGAGCTGTGTATAAATACAAAAAGCAATTGCATTAAGTTTAAAAGGTGGGAACGGTATTTAGGTTAATCTTCAATAAGTTCTAGACCTAGAGCGAAGAGGAGCCCAAAGTGAGTCCAACGAGTCGTATCATAGTACTAAATAAACCAATTTAACCGTCTTCAGCGACTCGAACCTATCAAACCAAATATTTAATTCTTCATTTTATTCTTCAATGCATTTACATATATCGCGTTACAATCTAAATTCTAAATAGTTTCTCTTAATTGTTGAAACTATCGATGCATGTATACATATAATTAATTATAATCGTATAATCGATGATTAAAGATTATACTTCGTAGTTAAAAGTAAATATAATCGGTGAAGATAAATGAAAAGGTAAAAATAGTAATTAGTTGAAAAATTTCCAAGTTGTCTCTACTTATACTTACTTTGTAATCTGTCGGATGAACTGTAATTCTCATTTTGGGCATCGGCAGCAACTATAACACAACATACGGATTAATAATTAATTAATTGTTACTCATCACACATACGAGTAAGATGCTCGAGACGAATTCATTACGTTCGCATAAAATGACAAATTTGCCGGTTGTTATATCTATCAAATTCGCGCGTGCAAAACGAATCTGATAAAGTAATTAGCATATTTCATTCAACTTCGAGTTTCATCATTAAGCAAATGTGAATGTTGCTGGCTGGCTGCATTTACATATTAATGATTATTTACGAGCTTGAATAACCAATCCTTTTTTGGATCAAATACATGTAACAATGGTCGGTGCTGCAATTTCCTATTGTGATTGAATACTGGATGTTATAAATATTTTTTTCCTTGTTAAATAGTCATATTAGTTTTGTAATTTTAGTATTTATTGTTTTCTTTTTTTGGAAAATCAAGTCAATTCTGGAAATATTTATTCATTTGTGTAATTTATTTTTAAATTTAGAGATTCAAATTTTGGTAAAATGCTTCTCTTTTTTGGAAACTGAACATATAAATTACTTTACATTAAATAAATATATGGTAAGAGATAATTTTAAATTTCTTAAGTTTGAATCATTTTGTATTTCCTATTGTGATTTTAGAGAAGATGTTTAAGAATCTTTATTTTTCACTTAATATTTGACTACATTTCAAGCTTTATTGTGATTTTAATTTGAATGTCCGTTAAAATTAAAAAAGTTGTTACTTTTCAACTAAGTCTATTGAGTCGAAATCTTTTAAAGAAACTATTAAAAGTTTAATTGAATTTTTTTTTTTTTATAAATATTACTATTAGTTTTTAATTTATTTTTTTGAAAATATAGAAAATGTATTTTAGATGATTTCAGTTTAAAAATTAAAATTGTTTTATATTAATTAATGAATGGTTGTTTTACAACACTTTTTACATCAATTTTTACAACACTTAAGAGACCATTTCTTTGTATTATACATTATTAGATGCTACTTTTTAAAATATTAATTAGTTCTAAAATTTTGATATTCATGATTGGACTTTTTTTATTCAAGGAGTTAATGGAGTTTCCGGCAAATTTTTAGTTTATTTTAAATAAACTAATTAAAAATGTTCGTAAAATACTTTTTATATATCAATAAGTTATAAAATATTTGAAGACTTACTTAATATACTTAAAGTATTTGAAGAATATACTGATTTAAATTAAATATTTTTGAAATATGTATTTAAACCATCATTTTTTATATATTTCAATACAAAATTGACAAATAGTTTTCTTTAACTAAAAAAAAGATAAATTTAAAATCTATGTTAAATTTTAGTACTGCAACAAGATTTATAATATTGGTTGCGATATTTAATAACTATTTCATATAAAATAGTTTATTTAGATTCTAAATGTAGAATAATATTTTGATTGTGACACTGCTATAAAATTGTCATTTACCTAATGGCTATTTTTGTTTTTATAGCTTCCGAAATTATATTTTACGATCTTCTTTACGATTTACAGAAAGTAAAATATGGCCTTCCATTCAAATAGTTTGTTGTATTTTTAATAATTTTATTTAAATTAAGTCATTCTGGCCTTTTTGCATTACTTTTTCTATTTTACCTAAAAAATTTCAATTCAAAAGTTTTTCTTCTCTATGGTTGGTGTCAAGCATATCATTTGTTGAATTTAAGTCTTTTTGACCTTTTTGCATTACTATTATTATTTTACTTAAAATATTTCTATTCGAAGGTTGTCTTTTCTATGGTTTCAAGCATATCATATTTTTTATAATAAGTAAGGAAAAACTTTTATAATAAATTTAATATTTTGATTTTCCAGCTGAAAATTGTCAAAATTTAAATGCAAAAAAAAATTGTACTAAAGTACCAATTTTTCAGGTTTGAAATTGAATTAACTATAATGTAAATTAACAAATTAAAAAAATATAAATCATTTTTTTACAATCAATAATTTCAATTAATGTTTAAAAAAAAAAATTTGAAAACATGTAAAAAATAAAATAAAAAAACTCTTAGTAGATGGAAGCAAATAAATGGTATTTATAAATTATTTATTAACGAGCCATAATGAACATTTAGCAATAAAATAAAAACAAGTAAGTAATTAATTTCACACCCTGTACCTACGCGCAAACTATTAGCAATGATTCATTAGTCTCAAAGCCGTCTCGACATGCGGCGACATTGTTAGAGTTAACAAAACGCAAGCGGAAACTAAAGGAACAGCGACAAATAATGACCATTTTCTAGGATGGCGGTTAGTGGCAAGCAAGTGATTTCTATTAATACTTTTTACCACTCCGTAGTAAATCGTCTCTTAATGCCGCAAGTATAATTAGCTTTTAAGAAGCCAAATGCCCGTACTCACTTGTCCAGAATGTCGCACCAACAATAAAAATTAAACACACACCACTATTCATTGTCTTTCCTAATCTCTTCGAAGAAAATTCGTCGCCTCGAAATAGAATGAGTGCCGATTCGAGCCGGCGCCAGCACAACTCTTCGGCGAGTCGTTCGATCGGCTTCTGGATCTTCCGAAGCAGCAGCAGGATCTTTATATACACATTTAAAGGAGTAGCGGGACCGCCTCAAATAAACGCTTCAAACGCACTTTATTTAAACTCTTTTCGCATGTCTTTTTCAATTACATTTACAACATATTTTCAAACAGCGCATTAACAATTATTTCAAAAATGAAACTTCCTATCGCTAATCTTTCTTCTTGGTCTCTTCAATATGGGTTTGATACAATTTAAAATCCATCGGCTTGTCGTAACCCATTATCTTTGCATAATGTGCAGGATTATCGAATAGTTGCGCTTCTAGAAAAAGCGGTTTTCCTTTTGCGTGAAAAGTGGTGAACAGTCCTGGAACGTCTGGAACGTGCACATCTTCAGGCTTGAACTCTACCTAAATTTTTAACAGAGAGAATTTAACTTAAAAAGTTAATTAAAAAAAATCAATTAAATTACTTGTTTGGGTTTGCAAAAAATATTCAGAGTTGTAGCTGTGTAGCTTTCCTTGGTTGGATTGTAGCTCAGATTAATAACGTATTTTTTCGTAATGAAATGTAGCAAAAACGGCGTGACAAAAGTGAAGAAACCAGCAAAGCCTAGTCCAGCAATCAGAATTGGCACACTTTGCAATTCTGACAAATGCTGATAAATTACAGGTTGTATGCAGACTCCCATTACACTTGTAGTTAAAGAGAAGAACTATAATTTAAAATATTACTTTTACATTTTCTGATATTGGCTTTTATAATAAATACTTACTTTTACAAAGCGAATTTGTCTACTAAGAGTGCCAGTGTATACAATAACTTGGCCTGACTCATTTTCCTTACTACTATTGTGCATTTGGGAACATGTTCTAATAGATGATTTTCCTAGTAGATTAATATTTATCTTTGGTTTAGACTTTAGAATATTGAAATGATTCGAACTGCCCATTAATGAACTGTATTGATGGATATAATTTTTTGTAGGGGTAGTTCGAAGTGTGTTTAAGGATAATCTTATCAATTTACACGTTGTCATCATCTTGTTAACGATGTTTGGTTGTTTTTGTTGTATTTAAAGTCTTCTTTGGATCTTGTTTTTCGAAAATTTCTTCAATAACCTGAAAATTTTATTTAGATTTTTAAAGTTTTGCCTAGGCAACCATATTCTCAAAAAAATGTTAATAATTTTCCTTTTTGTTATTGTTATAATCAATAAGTAAAGATAAGAAGCAATTTAAGCATACCAAGTAAATCAGTGGATAATCCGTAGCAAATTTAAAAAAGAAGAAAATTACAAACATATATAAATTGCCGAGGAAACCAATTTGAAATTAAAGTTGTTGGTGTTGCATACGTTAAATATTGACTAGTAATGACAGGATGTGAAAAGTCCAAGAATTTTCCATGAAATTTTCCGAAAGACGCATGCGTTAGTCGACTGTGAGAGTGGTGGTATGAAAACACGTTTTATTTGGGCCGGCTGGATTATTTTGTTTTATTCACTGCAGATTCTCGTACAGTTGTACCAAATCGCAGAAAGTACCGGCTCAATTTGCGTTTTACAGTTTTAATTATTATCAAAATGGCCTCCAGGGACAAAGTTTTCAATCAGCTTAGCGACTACAAAGCAGGCATTCAGGTAAGCAATGAATTAATTTAGGGTTCATATCATTACTTTCTTATTGTTTGTGGTTCTGTTCAAATTTTTCCAAAAAAATTGCAACTGATTACATTGTTTATTTTCTCACGACCGTAGTATACAATGATTGATGTAATCGTTTTCATAACATGTTGCTCAATACCATAAGAAACAAACAGTTTGAAGATAATTATGCATTAAATGAATATAATGACACACAGTTTGTTTTGCGACTAATTCTATGCATTGCTTGTGGTAGCGATATGATGTATTGAGGTGAAAGTCCGATCCCGTTAAATGGCACTCATTGCAACTTGTTTCTTGGTCTTCTTCGTCTTCTTCTTCAGATCTTGTTTTTAGTTCTTAACGATTAGGAATGACATACGGGGTCAGCCCTTGAAAGCTTTTTACTTGTTAATGGTGACTTGTATAATTTCGATAGCTTTATGCGGGTCATGTTGGATACGTTTTAAAAGCGGTTTTCCGATCATAGAAGGTCAAACATGCAAGTTATTTTTGCGATATGCTTGGAACGTTAGCAACAAAACTTGAAAGGTGCATCAGACATGAATATATTTGTTACCTCATTTCATTATTTGCCTAGCATTATGTGTGAGGCGATAAACAAATGGTACTCGGCGAGATAAACGTTGTTTTTCAGTAAATTTATTTGACGATGAGCCACTTGACTTGTGGCGTTGTATAATTGTCGTTTGGCGTGCTTTATCTAGAATTTAATATTATACAAATAGTCGATATTGGTCGAGTTACTATTGTTCTACTAAGGGTTTAATTTCCTATAATCAATAACAATTGTATGATGAAGCGCTTTTTTGTTTGTTTCCCATGGACATCCTTGAACTTCTTAAATATTCTGTAATAATGCTAATTTGCCTTTTCGAGAAGCTTTTGTCAATTTTAATGAAATGTCTGCAAATTGAAAAATGTGTACCTTGGAAGCATTTTTAATCGTTTAAAACTCCTTTGATTAGAACGATATTCAACTCGGTTTGTACCGAAGTGCAGTAAAATTCCACTAGCATATTTTATAAACTCATTGAAATAATTCAAAATGTTTCGTAATTAAATAATTAAATCGATTATTGACGAACAATGATAAATTATTCATTCCATCGATGAAATGAAGTATGTAACACGTAAAATCAACTTTACTGAAAAAAACTTGACAAACAAAAAATTACTATTTTTAATCACAAGTATTTAAAACAGGTTGAAGGCTGTTTTTTGAGTCATAAAATCGAAAAGTCGTCATTTCTTAATCCTTACGTTTTCAAACATTTCAAAATATAGAACATTCGCAGTAGTCGAATAAACATTTTCGGAATTGCAGAAAGAAGTTGGCGCTGCCACAACTAGTCATGGTGTACCCCTGGCTTGCAAGGATGCCACCATGACTGTAGGCAATCCCGGTCCCGTTCTTTTACAAGACGTGGCATTCGTCGAAGAGATCGCCCACTTCGACAGGGAACGCATCCCCGAGCGCGTGGTCCACGCCAAGGGCGCTGGCGCTTTCGGTTACTTCGAAGTGACCCACGACATCAGCAAGTACACTGCTGCTAAGGTTTTCGATGGCATCGGCAAGAGGACTCGCATTGCTGTACGTTTCTCAACTGTAGGCGGCGAATCTGGGTCAGCCGACACCGTTAGGGACCCGCGTGGTTTCGCCGTTAAGTTCTACACCGACGAAGGCATCTGGGATTTGGTGGGCAACAACACTCCCATCTTCTTCATCCGCGATCCGATCCTATTCCCTAGCTTCATCCACACCCAAAAGAGGAATCCGGCCACTCATTGCAAAGATCCCGACATGTTCTGGGACTTTATCTCTTTGAGACCGGAGACCACTCATCAAGTTATGTTCTTGTTTTCCGATCGCGGCATTCCCGATGGCTACAGACACATGAACGGATACGGGTCGCACACCTTCAAATTGGTCAACGCCGACGGAAAGGCTGTCTACTGTAAATTCCATTACAAGACCGACAATATCAAAAATTTGGACGTGACGAAAGCTGGTCAACTATCAGGTTCCGATCCTGACTACTCCATCAGAGACTTGTACAATTCCATTGCCAATGGACAGTATCCCTCGTGGAATATGTCCATCCAAGTGATGACCATGGAGCAAGCCAATAGTTGTCCCTTCAATCCGTTTGACTTGACCAAGGTGTGGCCCCATTCGCAATATCCGCTCATTCCAGTTGGCAAAATGGTGCTGGACAAGAATCCCAGCAACTACTTCGCTGATGTAGAACAAATTGCCTTCAGTCCGGCCCATATGGTGCCTGGCATCGAACCCTCTCCGGATAAGATGTTGCAGGGACGTCTGTTCTCGTACGGAGACACCCACAGACACCGTTTGGGTGCCAACTACCTGCAGATTCCCGTCAATTGTCCATTCCAAGTGCGCAATTATCAGCGCGATGGTCCGCAGTGCATGGCCAACCAAGAAGGCGCTCCCAATTATCATCCCAACAGCTTCTCTGGACCCAATGATTGCCCCAGAGCCAAAGCTCTGTGCACTAATGTCCATGTCAGCGGTGAAGCCAAGAGATACGACACCGGCGACGAAGATAACTTCTCGCAGCCGCGTTTGTTCTACCGCAATGTTCTGGATGAGGCTGCCAGGACTCGTCTCATTAACAACATTGCTGGTAACTTGAAGGATGCCGCTGAGTTCATTCAAGCAAGGGCTGTGAAGAACTTCACACAGGTCGATGAATCTTTCGGCAAGAGATTGACTGAAGCTTTGCAAGCTGAAAAACGCACCAAATCCTGCAAAATGTAATCGTTTTAATCAACTACTAGTGGGCACACAGTTTTTATTGATAATATAAAAGTAATTAATTTTAAACGCAAATTTCTTGTTATGGCATTTGGGTTTTAATAAATCATTTTTACAGTTTACTTGGTAAATTTTATTCGAATATTTTTTGTTTGATTTTTTTTTTGTGGCGAAAATAGTTTATGCGTATAGTGAATTTAAATTTCCCTCGCTTAAATTATGCAACGCCGCTATTTTCTTTTTCTTGGAATACACAATAAATTTTTTGTCTTCATTGCTCATACGAGTCAAGTAAATATGTTCAAACTACTCTAATATAAACATGATGAAAGCGCATGCGCAAGTTCTAAAGAGCGCAATGCATATTAAACATCTTCTGGAAAAAATTAACAGGAAAATTTCGTATTTATTACATAAAGCTTTGTCTGTAATAGCTCCTTAAATGCGTAGAATTAGTCTAATTACTTCAATGAAATATAAGTAGATTTTAATGGCTGTTATAAAAAGTAAAAGGAGCCGAATTCCGACGATAGCGCCAACTTGCGAGCGCATTTAAAGCTACAGAAGTCGGACATCTTTCACTTACACATCCGGGCGGCTGTGGCTTGTAATGGAGGCAGAGTGAAGCGTTTTTAGCTGTAGGTCGATAGTGCACATTCAATAATTAGCATTTCGTGCGAAATTAGTGCTCAAAAACGGCGAAAAAGCCCATGGAAAACTCAAACTCGGAAAGTGTCGTCCTACCGGACATTTCCGAAGCCGAACATCTTGCGAGTGAGCACGATGGCGGCGATAATGGCGAGGCGGTTGGTGTTGTTGATGATAAAAGTCGAGTAACAATACAGGCGGTCCGTCATGGTGGTGTGCCGGTCACACTGCCGGTCGGCTCGCTCATTGCGACGTCCACCTTCAACGTTATCACCCAGGACCAGCTCTCGGACTTCAAGCCGATGCTCTGCGTGGACAACAACGGGTACATTGCCACGGACGCCTCAGGTAACGACATCAAAACAATCGTTATCCAGGAGAATGTGGGCTCGACCACTACACCGGCCGCCGTGAATGCAGCCACCGCTGGCTCATGGGCCGAAGCAGCCAACTTGCCGGTGCTACCAGTCAGATGCAAGAACACTTCTGCTGAACTGCACAAGAATCGATTTGGATCTGGAGGAAGAGGCAGATGCATCAAGTTGGGAAACACATGGTACACTCCGAGTGAATTTGAAGCGCTTTGCGGCCGAGCATCTAGCAAAGATTGGAAACGCAGTATTAGATTTGGAGGCAGGAGTCTTCAAACATTAATTGATGAAGGAATCATTCTGCCACATGCTACCAGTTGCACCTGTGCTGCCTGTTGTGATGATGAAACAGCAACAGGTCCTATAAGGCTGTTCACACCTTACAAGAGGAAAAGAAGAAAGGAAACAGATGGTATAAATATTTTCAATTAATTTTCATAAGGGTTTTTACTTATCAATGAATCATTTTAGGTGATTCCAACAAAAGAATGCACCGAGAACAAAGTGGAGATGAAAGTGAGGATGGCCACAAAGATGAGTCTTGGCAGAATCTAACAGAGGGCTTTGATTCTAATGAATTTTCCATGCTGGACAGTTCAAATCCTATTACCATGATTAAAAGACTTGAGGAAATGTCAAACTCCATTGTGAGGCTGTCTGGGGAATTGAAGAGAGGTATTGAGGATGTCAAGGAAATGATCCACAGACAGCAGGATAAGTTTCAAAGTGACAAGGATGCTGCTGTATTAGCTGCTAGAGTTGAAGCACAAGTGGCTGCCTTACAGCCTGATGGTGACAACACTCTTCAACCTGCTATTGACAATGATCAGCAAAAGAAGGTAAACTTTTTCTTTCATTTTTATTGTTATTGTCTCAATTATACTATTATTTCAATAGTATAAGCTAAACAAGTGATTAAATTAATTTATTATTACCAGGGGGGTACGATTGTAGCCCCCCCCCCTGCCATTTTTATTTACCAACCGATAAAAAAATGTTTCCGGTTTTACTGGAAACGACTCCAGCAACCTCGAATAATATATAAAAATTGAAATTTTGAGCTCCTCAAAAATAGAAAATTAACAAAATGCATATTTTTGAACTGAAAATTGCCTCTAGAACCCAAGCAGTGAAAAACTGTATAGACGTCTTTTAAAAAATCAAAAGTTGGAGTCGTTTCCGGTTAAACCAGAAGCTCTAAAAAATTCAAATTATACCAACCAATAGGAAATATTGCCTTAGACATGTTTGCCAATTTTTATAAAAATCAGTAAGAAAATAAAAAAATGACAAGGGTGGCCCTAAAACCGTATCCACCCGGTATAATAAATAATTAATTTACAACATTTACAATTTTTTAGTGTGCAAACTGCAACAGAGAAGCCCTGGCGGAATGTTCGCTGTGCCGAAGGACGCCGTACTGCTCAACGTTTTGTCAAAGGAAAGACTGGGGTTCGCATCAAGTGGAGTGCGTGCGAGGCGTCACTGCAGATGCACCGCAACAATCGATTATGTTAATTGTTGAAAGTTCCGACCAGCAGTAAAAGACAAATGAACGGTGGACGGTGCTGCTGAAGAAGCATATATCAAGAAAGTAGTTATGAATTAAGGTAATCGCTATTTTTTTATATTTTTAAGACTTTTTTTAACGCCTAGAATTTTCTTGGTTTCATTTGTAACGTTTAGTATTTCATTTTATCAGCGGTGATTTTACCCATATAAATAATAATTCTTGTAAATTACGTTATTAACCATAATTTGTTAATGACCTCTTTTTGTCCATTCGTACGGTGAATATTACAATATTTATTCATACGTTTGTGATATAAATTTTATTTCTAGTTTTTAAGTATTGATGAGCAAATTGAGCGCGAAATGTAATATCAAAAACTTCTCAATCTAAAGATTGTTTGTTGGACTATTTACTGCAAACAGAATAATAAATATAGTTTAGAATAAGTTAGTTTATTAGTTTCATTTCCTAAAATGTTGTTTCGGCTTTAGCCGTAGATTATTGTTGATAATAATTGTGGTAAATCATTGTCCTAAGGCATTGCCTATCCACGGGTACACTCTGGGGCATTTCGCGCATGAATTCATGTAACGCTCTTCTTTCCCTTTCAACAAACGACAATTCACTGCTTTGCAAGGCTGTGCATCGGTTCTTTGACAAGAGGGCCACAGGGGGGTCTCACTGTTGAGTTTTACAGGATTGCGAACCCATTCCAAACCTCTGGAGATGCCAACCTGCATGTTTTATTTATTTTTTGAGTATTAGTACTTTCATAGCGAAGGAGTTGCTTTTATTACCAAATAAACATCTTCGAGGGTTTGCAAATAATCAATGAACTGCACGTAGGCTTCAAAAGCATGCTCTAATTTGCCAAACCAAGCGGCGTGCATGTAGAGACCAAAAGGAGCGCGATTTCCTTCATATTGAATTAGGAAATTGCGCTTGAAGAAGTTCAAGATGCTTTCAACATCGTCAGGACTGAAAGTAACAACAATTAGTCTGAATTAGCAGAAAACGGTTTGAATGTTGTTAGAAATTACATGTTGGTGCATGCGTCCACCATTGCGCAACTGAAATTTTCGTCGTCGTGCAAATGCAACATCGGCTGTACCCAGAAGCCAGGTAAACTGCTCTCAGGGCAAGGAGGCGAAAGACAGTCTTGGGAACTGGCGTAGTCTAGCGTGTAGGGCCATAATCCAGGTTCGACGTATTTACTAGGCCACGAGCAATCGTAACTGAGGCCCACTTGTTTCGCTGCCACGTAACTGTTGTCGCCAGATAATTGAAGCAGAGGCAGTCGCATTCCATGGATGGATTCCTTAGGAATGGCCGCAAAGTGTGACACCAGGTCTCTTTCGCCGCCGAATTCGTCGGCAAGTTGGTCCACAGTGCGGCTCTTCCAGTAATCGGTAAGAGGTGTGTGAGTGATGGAATGCAATGCAATTTCATGTCCTTCCGAATAAAGTTTGTTGATCTTGAAAAATTGAAATTTTAATTTCAATTTATCATTATTTTTTATGTTACTTTGTGAAAGAAAGTAAAAAAGTAGAGATACCGATTCGTAATTGGTGTATTCATGAGAAACAAAGTAAGTTGCTCCTACAGGACAACCATCGGGGTTTTTGCGTCCGCTGAAAGCTTTTTCGTAATATCCGGTATTGATAACGGACACCGCATCATCAAAAGTGAAATAAACCAGCTGTAATTTGATGATAAAAATATTAACTTTTGCTTTAAAATTTGATGGAATGGAAGTTAAAGATGTTAACATTTATTTATTCCAAATAATTACTTGTGGGACTTCTTGTGGGGAAAGGCCGCCAGGAATTTCGGTCCCTGAGCAGAAACAATCGGGTAATTTGCACTCTTCCGGGTTACATGTTGCAGCTGCTTCCTTTACTTGATGCAGCTTGGGCAAAGCTGCACAGCAAAGAACAACACTAAAGGTAATTAGTGTTTGTACTTTCATATTTGCACTCACTTTAGTAATTGATTAATTTTAATCTATATATACTATATTTGAATTATTTTGTTCGCAACTACTTCAGATTATAATTATCATTTTTTAGATTTAAGTGATATGCAAAGTATTTTCTACTAAATATACTTGATCTTTGATCATAAATAAAAAATGTAATCATTTTATTCTAGGAAGTACATATTTCAATTTAAAAAAATCATCCAATTGAAAATTTAATTTTAAGTCAAATTTTAAAATGTTTTTTCAAAAGTTATTTATTTCAACATAACATATTACAAATAAACAATAAA
Organism: Holobus sp. GC000080; assembly: GCA_030556065.1. NCBI lineage: Eukaryota > Metazoa > Arthropoda > Insecta > Coleoptera > Staphylinidae > Holobus > Holobus sp. GC000080. The sequence continues at coordinate 25,885 of JASKGO010002732.1, forward strand.
GAACAAAGAGTTCAATAAGAAATAAAATCACAGATACATAGTAATTAATACGGCTACCAGTAATTCACAATAGCAAAAATATCAATATCAATACTTTTTTTTATGATACACAGTTTAAAATTTAAAATTAAATACATGATTTTAATGAGTAGAATAGATTTGCTCTTGCAGTGAAGCCACTTGCTCCTTTAGAACATTTACGCTAACCTTTAGGTTCACCAAAGGTTCGTTATGGCTTCTGGACGCTTCAATGAGCTTAAAAATTTGCGCTTCATCAATAGGTGCTGGATCAGGGAACTTTCCTAAAAGGGCTCTACTGTTATTTACAGGTGCGGGTTGAAGTTGCCTTAGGAGGTTCTAAAAATATGCAAAAATATAAAAGATATGTTTAAGCTAGTTCCTATTTTTAATTTTTACCTTGTTTTTATTTGCAGAATCTCTCAATGCAATTTTAACATCACAAAGCAAGCGTTGCAAAAAGGAATTTTCGCTGGTAACGGCTGCCAGTCTTTCAGACATAATTTTATTGGTTTCTTGAATGTTTTCTTGAGGAAGTTGAGGGTATTTCATGTTGGAGTCATTGTTTGAAAGATTTTTCTGCAAAAAGGTCTAATTAATTAAATTTTAAACGTTTTTGTGATACTTACTTCAGATGTTGAGACATTTTCCAAAGTTTTGTTTGCTTGTTGTGCTTCTTCAAGTTCAATAAACTAAAAAAAATAATAATAATTAAATATTTAGTTTTTATTTGAGAAAAGAATGAGTATTACCTTAATTTGTAAATTTTCCAAAGTAGTATTTTTTTCTGATAAACTTTTATTTAAATTGAAGCACTTCTCATTTGTTTCGCTTAAAATTTCTTCAAGCAGTAAATAACGTGCATTTTTCTTTCGCAACGACGTCTGTAGAGACACAATTTCATTGTCTTTTCCTTCGTTGATGGACTTCAACTTATTAACGTCTTTTAAAGTCGATTCAAGCTTAGTACAAAGTTCGTCTTTTTTCCATGATACTTTTTTCAGATTCTTTTCTTGACATTTAAGTAATCGTAAAAAGGTTCTGATATATCTTTCGTACCTTGATAGGAAGTATTAATTAAAATTTTAAAATGTTTTTAGAAATACTATTGATTTACCTTGTTTGCATAGTTTCCATGTGCAAATTTTTAACCATAAGTTCTACTTTCGCGTTATTAATTTCTATTTTCAAAGCATTTACTTCGTCAACTTTCTCAGACATAAGTTTTAAATGCTCTTTTCGAATTTCTTCAGTTTTATTTTCACATAAGTCCAAAGTTTCCACAGCCTTATCGCTTTTAATCCCATTTTCATCACATTTTTCGGTTGTTTCCTTCAGTTTTGTTAATGTTTCCTCATACAAAACTTTAAACTTTTGAAAATCGTTAAAAACAGAAGCGACAGTTTTATTCAAAGCTTCATTATTGGTATTGTGATGGTCCAAATACGCTTTACACTTAATTAAATTAGACTTCAAATTAAGAATGGTGTGATTTTTAACTTGTATTGCTTTCTGCAGCATTGAATACTTTTCATGGCTTTGTTTAAAAATCAGCAGTTGTTTCATAATATCTTCAAGCCTGTTTTGCAAACAGTACTTTTCCTCAATTAAAGCGCATTTTTCTTCATTCAAAGTGCCGATATACTCATTTTGACTAGACACGGTTTGCTTAATATGTAAAATTTGCGAACTTAGTGATTTAATCTCATCCTGCAAATACTGAATTATCAAATCTTGTAAGCGCGTTTCGCATTTTTTAGAATCGCTGTTTGTTTCTCTCACAGACTGCGTTTCTTTAGACTTGGAAATTGTTTTATCAGAGGACAATTTTAGCGAGTTAATTTCATTAACTTTATCAACTAAAACGTTTTTGATTTTCAGCAATTCCTTAAATAGATCAGCACTCTCATTGAGATTGCATTTCCACTGGCTTTTGTACCAGTTTAAAGATTTGTTGGTGAAGTCTAGTTCAGACTGCAGATTATTGATTTTCTTTGTTTGCTTAGAGTTGCTGTGAACATGTTTCAAAATCTCTTCCTGCTGACTGGCAATATGTTCCTTAAGCTGAGTTATACAAGTTAGCTTGCAATTGGTCAAATTATATTGGTCATTTAATTTTTCTTTTAATATGGCATTTTCAACTTGCAATTTCTGAACTTCTTCCTCCAATTTCTCCTGATCATTCATGAAAATCTTGTTCTTGTAGATCAATCTAACATTGTCCTGTTGCAATGCAAACATCTTCTTTTCAATATCAGACTGGTTAGTGGGTCTTTCTGAAAGGGCCATTTCCAGTTGCTTGGATAAACTGTGAAGTTCCTCATGGAGTATTGCATTCTTCTTAACAAGTTTCTCGAAAGCATTGTGGTGATGCAAATTAAATAATCCTATCAAATGAAAACTTACTATAAGTAAATTAATATTACGTAAAACATACCTGGACTTCCATTATCATTAATGTAATCAGTTGTGGTTGACAATAAAGATGTGCTGGATAAACTTGAGTAATTACCCTCATCAGATGTGTATTCTTCAGGTAGTGTATTCATTACTTTTATATGGCCATTTTATCACTTACGTAGGTCTTAAGAAATTGTTCAATCAATTAATTTATTTTTGAAAAGTACTTCTGGTTTTCCGCTGTTTACATCATCAAAACGTAAATAAAGCTGTTGACATTTCTGATCTGATAGTGGATACCACGCGAAAAGAGAATGGAAGTTGCGCGCGCAAAACCATTTCCACCTGCGTTATTTTAGATCAACTTTAGCGGGAAAAAGTTACCTGTTTGAGTTTTAAATATTCTTCTTTTTCTCTTTTTATCACTTAATCTTAATTACAATTTTGCTCCATGGAACATGATCGACATAGAATATTAGAAGTTGCAAATCGGAACACATCGTGTAATCGTGTTAAATAAGAAGAATTAATTAAATACCAATAATAACATTTTATATGTTTAAATTTAGAAATAAATGTTTCATTTCAACTTTAAAAAAATATTTTGAAGTAATCCGGGAGACCTTGATATGTTTTGCTAAGAATTACATTGAAGAAATGAAACGATTTTATAATTATTAAAAAAAAAGGAAGTTTGATCTGCCAGCCACAGAGGCAATTCCTTTTTTCTCGTAAACTACAACCAAACAGGATCACTTCGCTCTCATTTTATAATTATTGCTTTATTTTAAATGAACCGAATCAATCTTGATAATATTTTCTTTATTTGTTTTATTTGTAATTATTTAATGAAAATTTCAAAGCCTTCTAATTATTTTTCCTAAAAAATATTATTTTTATAGCGATCCCCAATGGCAATACAAATTGTTATATCGTTGAAATCAGAAAGGAAAGCTATTTGATAAGACCATAGCCAACTATGGTTTCAGTTAAAAAATATAAATCGATTTTTTAATTCGAAAATCAAGAATATCATTAAAATTTTTGTAAATTATTTGTATTATTTTTAAAAATATCTGTTAGAAACAATTGTTACATTTTCTATGTCTAATAGTTTTCTTGGAATAAATTATCAAAATAAATGGTAAAATTCTGACCATTTTTGCCTATTTAATAAAATCTCTATCCTTAGAACTGCAGAAGTTGCCCATAATCGAGTTGAGAAAATGTCCCCCCTGATGATAATTAGTTAGTTATCAATCATTTTAATTATCTAATTGGAACTTTTTTTAACGTTTTTGTATGTTTTATTGGCACAACCTCAATGTCCAGTAAGTAATTAGCTAAAATTAACTCGTAAATACGATTACTTCATTAAAATATATTGGCCAAATTTCTATTGGTCGGCAATTTGTTAAGAGTTATTTTATTAAATTTTGTTGCGACAAATAGCAGCCTTCAACATATGCGATTTTATTGGGTCCAATTCTATGTAAAATAAAATAAGATTATTATTCGTCGCAAGTCAGTAGAGAATAATGCCGCATGTGGGGATAAATAATCATAAGACCAATCGTCGCCTTGCACTTAATACTCGTACCTACATGTATCTGAATCATTGGACAATTTTTACATAGTTTCAAGTGGGGTAAATGAGATATCCGATTGGGTAGCTAATTTATTCCTATTTCGGGGATTTATTTATATAGTATTCGCTACCTGCTTATTGTACATAATGCCGCCATTGCAAAATACATAACCGAAGACGAACAAATAGTTATCAGTTAGTCAGAATGCAGATAGGCTTCAGTTAGGGTTGATTTTTATTCTTTTTGGTTGCTCTTTAATTGTTTTTAATAATTTTCATTGCATTTCAGTAATTATTATTACAGTTAGCCGTTAGGGTTGATTTGTGGTATAAAGTAAAGTAAACAATTAATTAATGATATTTCTACTTTATTGCTGTATTTCAGGTATTTTCATCGTAAACCCAATCAATCAGCTCTTTTCAGAGCTAACAATTGATATGAACAATATTAATAATAAAACAAACACTTCATCTAATGTTAAATCACTTTTTAATAAAGAGAAAATTAATTTGAATTTGAATTTAATTTACGTTTGCGGGCCTTATCGTAGGCAACGTGATTTACATCGTTTAAATTTCAATTTATCTACTCAAGCTTATTTACTCCTGATACAAATCCCCGATTTTCTAAGGATTCGAAGAATTGATTTTTTTTTCGGAGCGCGCGAAAAATAATTTCAATCTATCTCCTCGAACTTATTTGCTCCTGATACAAATCCCCGATTTTCAGAGGATTCGAAAAATCGAATTTTATTTCGGAGCACACGAAAAAGAATTTCAATTATTCTCATCGAACTTATTTTCTCCTGATACAAACCCCTGTTTTTGTAAGGCTTCGAAATATTCGAACTGGAATGTGTAGAATTCGAAAAATTCGGACTGG
>JASKGO010002735.1:0-30855 GCA_030556065.1 Holobus sp. GC000080
AGTTACTGCTCCTGCTGATTGCTGTTGATGATCATAATAATAATAATAATACTATACTATTTGAAGTAGGTATGATGTATTTCCGGTATAGTCGAAACATTCCCAGCGAAATATGTACAGCAAGTTTTTAACAACAATCCGGTGCTTGAACGGAGAATGTAATGAAACCGACCGCTCAGTTATGTCAAACAGTTGTTATCTCTCAGGTATGAATTCCATAACGACCTTTATAGAGCAGCGAGAGCGGATTTAATTAGAAAATTCCGCTCAGCCGCCCCCTTCGCCGTCGTCTTTGTTGGAGCGCGGCGTCTAACGAGCGCGAAACGCAATCTGCATGTGCGTGTGTTTATTTCGCCTCCCCTTGCATACTTTTCCCGCTTGTTCGCTACTTTTTTTTACGTTACTTTTTACAACATTCGTGCTTTATACGTTATTTAGGTAGATATGTGCAAAATGAATATTTTTGCTGTATTCTATATTGTGTAGAAATCAATAAATTCGTTACGTTTAATTGATGGCAGGGGTCGTAACTGCATCAGGTCATAAACACCGAGACAATCAGATCAAAACAGCGGGACCGGTGCTTAGAACCTGGGGTTTTGTCTTTTAACCTGGGGGTTGATCGTGTTCATGCTGCGCTCGCATGAGTCACCCCACGGTGGACCCCACCGTCGAACGTAATCCACCCTCTCTGTGCGATTGAAACCGCCACACTCTGAGTACAGAGATCAGCTCTGCATTGATTAGGATTAAAGAAGGCACTGAATCCATTAACCGTAATTTAATAACTTTCAATTTCCTTTCTTTCTACTTTTAAATTAAATTTTTTCTTTACTGTATAGTAGGCGTATTATTTTTATCGGTAGTGTAGTTGTAAAAGCATTAAAGGTAGTGGAATTAGCTTTATAAATTAATTAATTAAAATTAAAATCACGTAATGGGTGGAGTAAAATGAAAACAATTTAATGGTGCTAACAATGCGGTATTAATTATACAGGGAAATTCAACAGTAATTTTAAGTTTAAGAATTAGAAAATTGGAACCTTTTCATGTGAAATGCTTCAAAGAAATCAAATTTCATATTTAATTTAAAAATTAAATATCATGTCTTCCAAAAAAAAAAATATTGAAATAGAAAACTTTAAGAATATTAGTACAAAACCCTGACATGGAGATGATGTTTACATTGTTTTGAACTTTCATTTGAAAATGTTTATACTTTTAAAAAGTTACCCGTATTGAAGAAACAAATATAGGATACAAATAAAAAAGCGTAAAGTAATTACGAAACATAGTAAAATGCATTGAAAAAAGGAAAAAATAAACTAAGAACACATGCTTTCTTGGAATAGAAAGAAGATATCTTTGTATACAGCATAAGAAAACAACCACCAAAGCAAAAACCGCTTTAGCTGCAGCGAAATAAAATAAACTTCTTATATCGCTTAAAAAAAGAAAATCCGAATAATAAATGCATTTTAAACCTGCGTCCAATTAAAATTGGAAAACAAATGAATGTAAACCTGTAAATATACAGAGTGTTGACATGACGAGAGCAGCGAAAGACAAATCCAAGAATTTCGTAAGTAAATCTCGTTTGACATTTGCTTATCTCTCGACGACAGGGTAATTAATAAAAGTTGCGATAGTGTCAGTCAATTAGTTAGACGCGAATACATTGGAACGAAGAGGCACTGCTATAGTGGCAATGCAACAGCAGCAACAGTAACGACAGCAAAGCAGAATGTTACAAGATGAAGAAACGGGGGCTTTCCGAGTTTGTTGTTGTGCGATCAGAGGAGCGCAAGTGTGTGTAGGTGGCAGGATACATGCAATTATCACATTCCAGGACGTTGCGTGGTACTTAAGAGGGATAATCTCCCTTCGAGTAGTTGCGGTCTCCAGCACTACTACAATATCGGCGGATTAACAGCAGCAGCAGCAGCAGCAGCAGCAGCTAGCTGAGCCGACTGGGCCGCTTATTGCGCCTTTTATTCTTCGAAGCTCGCGTTATTAATTGTTTATCGCCGGTGAATTTATTAGTTTGCTGCGACCTAACACACGAACATTCACTTAACGTGAGACTACACTTTGCATGCAAATTATCAGCGGACTTATGGCTAAGTCTTGCATGGACTCTAATGGGCTATAATATGGTAAAGACCGCAAATACGTTTTTTATATAATTCGAGATAAAATCCGTGGCATGCCGTGAGTAACACGGCGCACAAAATAAGACTGTTATTTATTAGTGTCCCTATTGTGCGATCGAAAGTTTGTACGTATGTGTGCACGTTGTGTGTACCATATAGTTTATCACTTTGGTTATAAACGCCATAAATATTTTATGCGTAATTTGATTCAGTAGCATGCTAAACCAACATCGCATTTTTCCTCTCCATTTATTACTACATGCTGCGATAACAAAATTAAACAAGAACAAGTTTCTAAAAACCGCAAGCAGGTAACAGGTGCATGAAACGCCTACCAATTTGCAAACGGTTCTTATTTTCTTCATTTTTTTTTGCGTTGCTCTTTCGTTGCACTAATAGTTTTCCCTGAACGGTTCTCCGTGGGGCATCCTTAAAGTAAGGATCGTTGCATAATTTATTGTACAGGATGTATCTTGAAAAACTTCAACGGACATTATTCGTATACTAAAATGGCGCTGAAGAAACTTCTTCGTTTATTCTTTGTGAAAAACTTCATAATCATATTTTGTCATAAAAGTTAATTGATTGTGCCGAATATTAATGAAAGGGTTATATTTATAAAAGCGAAAATTTAAAATAATTAACACTTTGTATATTAAAAGCTCTGCAGAACACTTTTTATTGGTTATTTTTTGGTTTCTTCGGTTATTTATTGCAGGTGTAAGGACATTTGTTTACTTGACAAATATTGAAATATGCCCTTTTTAAATACATGTTTTGTAGCGGCTAGAGTTACGTAAAGGCCTAAATAATTAGTGAAGCTTTCTGTGGGTTATTTCGAGACACAACAGTCGTAAATATAGCAAAGGGTTTAGATCATTTTGTCTGAGATCCTCTTATGGAGCAAGACCGCAAGTAGTATATTTCACGATTATAACCGTTAGGCTTTTCTCGAGGGGTTTACTCGTTTGTCCAAAGTTAAAAGCGAAACCGTGTAGCCCACCGTTTGCTTATAGATAAATGCAGCATATGTAGTTATTTGTTTCGTTGCATTATGCTTCCTGCACATACTATAGGTGCTCTTGTATATTCATTCGCATGTTTGTAACTTTTAGCCGAATGAGCAACGCGCACTGACAATTCCGATGAAATTGCTTTTCGCTTGCTACTTTCGAATTTTGCGGTCTATCTAGTACTAATTGAAATTACTATTTCACTTCAATTTGCTCGGTTTTAATTGTTCAAAAAACAATACTTTCAGTACATTCGGTAAATTTTCATTTAACAAATAATTCTGTGTAATTTGTTTAAAGATATTGCCTTTGAAGTATCCAATATTGTTGAAATGTCTCACAATATTATTAGAAAATCACTTAAGAAACTTGCTTGTAATGTATTTTTAGGAAGAGAAAAGAATGCATTTTTGTTTAAATTTAGATGATTACTATGTAGTAATTAATTTTCAGACAAAATATTTGTGCCTTGAAATGTAGTAAAAGTAAATAGAAAAGACTGAGAAAGAAATGAAATTTTGAAGCAATTTATTTGATACTTTAATACGGCAACCGCAATTGAGAAAAAAACATTTACGTGAATGTTTCTACATTTTCACGCATATGTACGTACATTGATGTGGAAGCACTACGGCTTTCAATGCCCAAGTCATAAATGAAAACATCGACAACTATCATATAAATTCAATCCACTTTAGGTAAAAATTTTCATGAAGGGCGCCCCCGGGAAATCATTGGTAGAGAGCGATCGGTCTATCGAAAAGCAACTACAGCACAAAGTGGTACGTAAAACTTTTCCCCGTCGTAAAAAGTCAATTAAATAAGTTGGCAGATTAAGTTTTGGGTAAATAAAGTAAGTAGCACTAATAAGCACTCGAAAAGAGAGTCGCTGAAGAAGGTGATCGATACGGCGAGGGAAAGGTCCCGCACGCAATACGCTAATTATTATTATTTCCTTTTTGTGCCTCCTACTAAGAGTTGTAACACACACCTTTAAATGCGTACATGTCGATATAAGATGTGAAAAGTTGAAAAGCTTGAGTCGCATTTGTATTGGTATAAGAGGCATTATCCATCCGTTTCATTGAACGGCGATATTTGGAGAAAGTCCTTTTTCGTCTTTTCTTATATATTCTTTTACGTGTGTGGATATACATTAACATAATTACGTCTTGGAGAAGAATGTACTGTGTGAAAAGGGTGAGAAAAATAACGCATCCACTTTAGTGGCGTGAAGAATAAAGCGTTCGACGTGAATAAAGCACGAAAGCTGAGGGCAACCGGTAATGAGACCCACTATCTCTCTATAAACACTTTCCTTTTTCCACTCGAAAAGCCCGACTTTGAATACATCATCGACGGCTCGTTAAAATAATGCCGTTGATCGATGAAACCCAGTCACTCCATTAAAAGCAAACGTTAATTGTTGGCAACAAAAGTGTTGCTTAAAATTGTTGCTTAATTTCTACAATTTTTGAGATTAAATATTGAAATTTTATATTATTTGAAAAAACAAAATCAATTTCCGGTTTAGCTGGAAACACTATCAAATTTTATTTTAAATAGACTACTGTTTAGTTTTTGTTATATTTTCGTTTTGGTGATCTAATGAAAGTATTAGCTTAGAAAAATTCAATTTTTGTAACTCTTTTTGCAAGCATTTGATGATTTACCTCAATTTTTATTTCTTCTATTTCCAGGAAAGTCGAAGCTCGTAAAAAAGGTACAAATTCTTAATAGAAATCAATTAGTCAATATTCAGTTAATAGTCAATAGTGAGTCAATAATGACTTTAAAATCTATCTAAATTATTGACTAAAAAAATATAACCGAGATTTTCTTGTTACACTCGACTAGAATATTGGTTTGATACTTCTAAATTTCCCTCTACTTATGTATTTTAACTTTTTTTTTTGCAAATTCCAATTAATTCCCCTTTAATTAATATAGTAACATTAATTTATGAAAACTTGTTAAGTAAAAATAATCGCGCCCAGAATTATCCCATAAAACGTGTCCGCATGTAATGAGAATTAATTAAAGAAAAGTTTGCATAAAATTATGCGCACACACACACACACACGCGCGCGCGCACTTACACAGATGCGGTTTTAGTTGAAAAAAATTACAAAAAGCGTTTCGCACACGTCGAGGGGCGATCATCAGCGTCCCGCGAAATAAATAACGCCCATTAAAGGATACTTTGTCAACGACACAAAACGCGATTAATAATTAATTACACGAAATGAGGAATTATAATATCAGTTATTATTTTTCGAGTGCCGCGCACGTATACTACGTTTAATTAGCAAATTCATAACCGGTGGTTTATTAAATACGCACGGGGCGCGTCATTGTTGTCACCCTTGTCAAGAGCGGGCTGCCGACCAGCGACAAATATTTCTAATAAATTAAACACTTTGTATTGTATGACAAATTGCCGGACCGGCCTGTGCGATGGTTTTTCCAACAGGAGTGGATCCATTCAGGTGCTGATAGATAGGCATTGAGTGATCGACCTGTCTTTCGGAAACGCGTATTAGTCCGAAAATAGCCTTATAAATCTTGGCACAAATATCTAAATGGCCGCACGCTTGTTTCACAGGACGCACTTATAAAACAATCGACTAGAAATCATTCGCTTTTCACACATATGTCCGTGTATTTGTTTGGAACTGTGCATTTTTCCGTTGCTTATATTTGCACTTAGTTGCAAAACTTTCGCCGGAGCACTTAGACTTTTTCAATACGGGGACGTATTTGCAGTTTAATTTTCACTACTTGCAAGTTCGCTAAGTACTTTATGCGTCTAGTGAAGCTGGCGCTGAGCCAGAACATATTCAAATACTTCAAATCTGCAAAAAGGTAATTGCCTCGTATACTTTTTGGGCGTCGTAAATTATGCATTTTAAACACACTTCGAGATCGTTAAAGAGACCCTAACATATTTAATCGCTGCCTCTTAAACGTTGCTCCAATTGTAAATTCTTCGTGAATTTATAATCCATTTTATTGAGCGCATATGTTAAAGTTTGTGTTACATATTTATACTCCGACGCGAAGAATAAACTTGCCCGGCCGTCCTTCTCTGTTTGCATGCATCTCCGTGCGCGCCATTCTCTCTCGGTTTGCAGTTTGCACTGCCGACGCTGCTGCTGGCTGCATTATTTAGCGTCTTTGATGTGTCGGGTTCGTATAGTACGTCGGGCCGGGGGGAACAAATCAAAGGTAAACGCGATTTCAGAGTTTAATATGCTAATAGAAGAGCCACAAATAAAGAGGCTCTCTTCATTGTCCCGCCGTATATCTTCCCGGCTTACGAATGCAGCCAACTTCTTCTTCTTTGCCTTTAGTGCACCGGGTACACCCTGACTGAATAGTGCTCTCGCACAAACGGCAAAAGTTCTCTTGCTTATCTATACGACGACTACAACACATTTAGATTTAGAGCATACGTTCTTGAATTGTGAACGCCGTTCTAACTTCAGCAACATTGTATGTTGCATCCATACATTGAATATTTTCTATCTTTTTAACTGAAAATGGATGTTTGCAAGTTCCCTTTTTTTACTATTTTCTTGTTGCACTGTTTTTCTTTTCTGTATACCGACTTTTATTATTTCTTGCATGTTCTTTCTCAGCTGTTGGTTTATTTTTCCGCCGTTATAATCTTTTGTGTAATTGAAAAAGCTCCGCAACTTCACGATGTTTCTTAAATAAACTAAACAAAAGAAAAACAATTTTCTTTACTAAAAAAGAAAGAAGAAAAACACAAATGTTTGCAAAGAAATCACAGGGAATGCTGCGGAAAAACCATGGAAAAAGCGCTAAATAATTCCCGAAGCGGGCAATAAATCAGTGTCAAAATTAATAAATATTAAAGGCGAAAGATAAACGGCCGAGTCTGAAGCGATTTTTGTAGCGTTCCGTTGCGAATATGAGGGTTTTAAGGTTTACTTAGGCGATTGCACTGGCTAAACATTGCGCTCAGTTTTGTTTGCTTTGCAAAGACATTGCATTTATAATCCGGCTATAGGTGGCGGTTGGATGTGTATTGGTATAGTGTTATGAATTTTAAATGGGAAAATGGGACATATCAGTGGCAGATGGCTGGAACGGAGCAATATGGCAGCTATTAATTATAGGCCGTGATTGAAGATGTCTCCTGACAGTCTCCCCCATCCCCATTATCAGATTAATTAATGCAAGTATCGTGTTTAATGGTGTACGTGCGCAGTCCTCGCTTGCGGTTCTCTCATTATGATACCTACGTAATATGCTTTAATAGCCGGTGCATAACGTTCTCTCTAAACAATCTACGTGTTTCTGCATCGTCGCACATACAACCCGCTAAATTGCGACGATTCATCATTAACGTGCTGCACCAGGTTTCGTACTCACTACTCTTTCTATCTGAATCGTCTATTTTTCATGCACATCATAGATATTACGTTATTTTTTTATGAAAATACCTTTTTTTTAAGTTTTAATAGTTGCATCTTATAGTTTTCAATTAATTCAATTAATTAATTTACAAAAACATCTAATGTCATACTGGGTGAACCATTTGTCCGATCAAATTAATATACATTTAATATGAATGACGAATGATGATGATGACAGCTTATTTGTTAGTCGAAGGTGGAAAATGCAATTTTGTTCACTGAGGGCGCAGTTTTGATGCGATGCCCTCGAGATGAAACAGCATTTTCCACCCGTGGTTATAACATGTTCTTTTTCCTCAAATCAGTCGAAATAAAAAAATATATTTCAATGATTTGCGAACTTTTTACTATTATTCCAATAAAAAAAAAAAACAGATTACAAAAGTTAACATTATTTAATTTTTTCCTCTATATTTTTAGGCTATTTTTTTTAATCACCATAGTCTTACAAATTTTAAAAGAGAGAGTAAAATAATTTCGAAAAACATTCACCAATCATCTGAAGATTTTATTTTTTATTATATCTACACATTACTTTGTATTAAAATGTTTCTTTTATACAGTTTTTAATGTTATTGTTATTAAAGAACTTGTTAAATGAGAAATGATGAAGTGTGCCATAAAAAAAGTAAAAATATTTTACGATTCTCATCCTATAAAAATGAACGGCGAAATTGCGTTAATTATAAACTCTTTTTTTTTTTAAGTAGCAACTAATAAATGCAGTTTAATTTACTGCACATTCTGCAGAATCCAGTTTTATATGAATTTTATTAACTTTATTTTCTTTTAATTATGGGCTTTTATTTTCATGGTTGGTTCTGCAATAAATGCATATTATGAACCGGGCAAATACATAGATTTTTATAAATTTATTCAACTCTGAATTTCTATGTAAAAGTATGAAATGTTTAAATAAACAATATATTAAGTAACGAAAATATTATAAACATTTGAATTTTATGGCTCAATTAGGATTATGGCATTTGGTTAATCACTCTAACAATACATCATTTATATAGTAAATAAAAAGTTTAAAGGACTTCAATAATAGCAGCAAATTTAAAATAAAAAATAACATTTTTTTTTTTTGAGGAGTAGTTTACAAAAGAATTTGTTAACAACTAAGCTCTGTTCCTGTTCAAGACAACACTCAGCACTTTTTCAGCTTAATTTTACAAAGGGTCCTCATTGTTCCCACTGATCAAATATTAAAAGCTCTATACGTTAAATGCGTTTTGTTGTTCGTCCCTAAAGCCAAATACATGTAATAGTAGTTCGGTCCGAGCTCAACATCCACCGCTGGAAGAGATAGCAGATGGTTAATGGGGAAATGAGCAAAGCTTTATTACTTTTTTTAGCTCGGTGCACTTGTGTGTTTAACTTAGGGACACACTTAATGCCGCAAAATAAATAAATGCGGACAATGTGTATATTTTCCGAATTAATTACGCGACAGATAGAAAGCTCTTCTATGCGTTTTTGGTCCCAGGATGAATCAGTAGACGGAAGCCCATACACCACATGCTATCTGTTTCTCTATGTAATTCCGTATGTACACAGAGTGTATCTGAGTACATAAGGAATTTTATGTACCTGATGCAACGGGGACAACATGCTATGCTATATGGATCCCAATGACATTGCAAGTTAATTTAATGCCAAGACTGCATTTAGATCGTATCTTGGGCAAGTTACGGCATTTTAAGCTTACAGTTTTACATAATTTTGCCCTTTTTTATGCTGTGTGCATATGGATGCAGCTTTTCCATACCCGTCCATGTGTGGTGTGTGTGTTGTTGAAAACTAAAAGGCTTTTTAATTTCGGTTTGGCTGAGTCGTAAAAATTAAAAGATGAAATAAAAAGGGTTGTCAGCATCGTTTTAAATATAATTAAAAATTGATGTGCTTTTGGTGACCTATAAAGTTCTGTTATGACTGAAAAAGTTTATTTTGGGTGCTCATTACTTTATGTTTTAAGAAATAAAACGGAAAAATCATTTTTATTGCATTTTAATATTTACCATATCCTCATACTTTCATCTATATTGACTTATTTTTTAATTACACAACATCATTAACCCAATAAGCCGATTAAATTATATGAAATCTATATTTTTAAAACATAAAAATGAAAAATAAAAATGAAGCATATCGCTAATGTCAGCTTTTAATTAAAAAAGTTAAAAAAAAGATGCACCATTATTATTATTTTTTACAAAGTGTACTTCAACAGCTGAAAATAGTTTCTCGTTATCGTTAAATTGGAGTTCGTGGAAGTGAATTAAACTAACTGAAAATGGCAAATCCAGTAGCATCGGGCACAATTTTTGGGTAAAAACGAACGTAAGCGCGTAAATACGCGATCACTCAACGTCCATCAAAGTGTCAGATGTTGAGCGACGCACGCAGTCATCCCCCTTGCAGGAGGCGGCAAAGAGCTTAATACATCACCTCCAATACTCATATAACTGCTGTCTGCGTGGAAGTAAATTGTTTTCCGCGAGTCTCTCATACTTTGACAAGCGTAAAACTCTGTTCTCCCTACTGTTTCTGTCTGTGTGTACATTGCGTTTATATTATTATTATACGTTTCTTCCACTGTTCTCTTCGTCGGCTGATTGATGCGTGCGTTAGGAAAATTGCGTGCACCGGATGAATAATACACTGGCATTTGTCTTCTTGTTGCCGATCTTCGTATACGCATCAGTAAAGACCATCGAGGGTGGCAAATGATTAAAGCCTCCATGATTTCAACATTATTGCGTTTTTTTTATTTGAGTTTTAAGTAATTTCTGATTTGACTCAATTTTTTAAATTAAAATAAAGCGTTTTTCCTATAATGTTCAGTATTTTATTGACCAAGGGTCTAAAAATTTCCAAACCAATTTGGATAGTGTGCAATTTTTTCTCAGTTGCCCATTTCAAGTGTTATTAGTTGCAAAATATAAAAATCAAAGTATCTTCAAATACACTGGTACAAAATGAAATCTTATTTTTTTTCTTCAATAAATAGTTTTAGTGATTATTTCGTAAATTATCGATCAAACAATTTCTGATTTATTTGAATTGAAAAAGTCACCTTTTCAAGTTATTAATTCACATTTATTTAGTTTTTAATTAATCTGTTACAAAAGTAAAAACAAATTTTACCCTCAAAACGACCCCCTATTTAAAAGATTTACTACTACTAGTATAGAAGAAAAAATATCTGAGCAGCATATGCCTAGTTAATATAATCTTTCTATATAAAAATCGTGCAATAGAAATAATCACGTAATAAAAAAATAATTATAAAGGCACATATCTCGTAGATTAGAAGGAGCGACTAAAATAACGAACGATTTCCTGTTCGGTATTTGATCCACCCTTTACAGCATTCGCAGTAAAGATTAATGATCTTAGAAATTTCGACGCGACTTCCAATAGGCAAGCTGGCGCATTAGCGACCGTTATTAAGGGTTAAAATGTTTATGTTTTTACGTCCCATAGCATTTAATCACCGGGCCAGATTAGTTTCCATTGTGCGCAGAAATCTCGGGGTCATCTGGCCTCCGGGGATAATAGCCCCCTTCATTATTAGCGCCAGAAACTAGAAACCATAACTTCTGATTAAGTTAAAAGTAACTGTAAGGTTGTTTTGTGTGTGTGCGCCCATACGAAAGGGGTTGTAGTGTAGTGCAGTGTACGCGTCCATGTATTGCAGTAGCCAAAACGCGAGTGTGCCTCCTTTTGCACCACTATACGCACCCACTGCTCCCGCCTTCTCTTCGCTCATAATTAAGATAACTTTGGGTGTGCGAATATATTGTGTGTTTTATGCGAGTCACTCGGGACGCGCTTCTTATTCGAAACACGTCGCCGGGAGGAGCCCAAATCCTCAGGCAAAATTTGTGGATCTATAAAAATTCGCAGACGCGATGCCATGAACTCCAATGGAGCGCATTTTATAGCCTGCTAATAGAATCCAACACTTTGTTTATGTCACAACTATCATTTTACATTATGCTCTGCGCCAATAAAAATCCATATAGGAAAGTCATAAAAACTGATTTATTTTAATTAATATTTTGTTCTTTATTAAGTTATTTATTATGTTTCTACTATCGTCGTAAATTCCAATCTTTCTTTATTGGTTTTGTATTTAAGTCCATAATGTCATTTTCATGTGTTTTATTTTTATTTTTGCTTTTCAATCTAGTTTTAAATTGGTTTTTAGTTTATATTTTGTTAACAAGAATTTTATAAAATTATCTAAGAAAACTTTAAAATCGCTGTGGTCTTTTGTGAAACGTAACGAATCGATTTGAAAAATATGCAATCCGTATCAGAGGCCCGAACAGAGCGCGGCCATAATTGAATTCTATTCATCGGAATAATAATGTATAATTAAGCAGAACGGACCCTGGACCACCGAAGTCTGTCGGGTGTTTAAGGCAAATCTAAGGATTTCGCCCGTCCGTACGAATGGTAAAAATGTCTCGAACGTGATTGATGGCCCTCAGAGCCCATTTCTAAGACTACCGGCCGACATTGAAAAGAGGTCTTATGTACGGAAGAAAAACTCATCATCACTTCTCTCCATCATCGACCACTCTCGTCGTCCCTTTCTCTCTTCCTATAATAACAAAAGCAATATTTGTCGAAATTGAATAACGTGGGCGCGCAAATAATAATAAGAATCGTAACTCGTTGCAGCAACAAAATTCATGCAATGATTAATGAAGCAATTCACGAAAGTGACTCAAAGAAATTCCGAGACGCGTCGCAACTTCCAGAAAAACTATTTACCCAATGTACGATGTAATAAAGACAATGAGTGTGTCTCTCTGTCTATGTACTATGTACGTACAAGCTGGCAGATGGACTTGAGCTGCACTTGCCAGCAGTAAGTCGGTTTTGTTAGAGAGTTTCTTGACGTACTCACAAAAGGGTACATGATGCGAATGTCAATTTCAAAACAGGATATTGGGAATATCAATGCCGTGTCCCCATTTCCATAACAATGGCACAATCAGCACGTATCAGACAGTATTCGGGATGCAAAACGGTAATACGTATTACGTACCGTTCACATCTACACACGCTACACCCACACACAAGCACCGCCTCATCCCAGTTGAGAGCAAATTCAATTTTTCTCCCACAGTCTATAAATAATATTTTCAATATAAGTTTGTTGGCTGTTTTCTGTTTTCGCAAAAATAACTAAATCAAACCCTTCGGTTGCAGGTCTTAGTAGTTGCAAGGAGCCGCTTTCTATGCACGCGGGCGCGCAATGAAAGGTAAGTCGATGCATTTTCTCCCCGTTTTTCGAACCAACTGAAGCGTGCATAAGTCCAATTTTGCTGTTAAAAGTCCCGAATACATTAGTTCTGCCAAGAAGCACCAAGACTTTGTTATGACAACGCGTGCAGAGTTTGTAAGTTCGCACTATTGGATTACTTGGTCCTTGCTTTTCTTTCTTATTAGCTATTATATAAGGGTATTGTCGAATGGGGGGTGCGTTGAGTCACCTTGTGATCCGTTGTGGGACCACCGGGGGCATTGTGTGCGGTAAAAATGGGGGCCGGCGCACAGACAATTATGCGATTGTTTCGCGAGTCATTAAACTCTTTGTCGCCTTGAAATGCACCTACCGTTCGTTCTGCGAGCCCTTTTGTCATCGCTCGATTCGCGGCTGCCGGCTAGAATTTGATGGCGCGTTTTTATTGCCACCCGACAAACCTCAAAAACAAGAGCGCCGCGCATGATGAACTTTTGGAATTTCTCATAAAATTCCGATTTGTTTGAAGCGGCAGAGAAGGAGTTGTACATAAAATCGGTCTTGCGGAAGACATGATAATATACCTATACCTAGGCTAGGCATTTCATAACCGGTCGTCGAAAACTTATTGCGATAACGTGCCTTTAATATTCATACATGCGCGGACGAATAATCGCTTCGTAATCGTCGAATTACGATGTGATTCCAGAAATTTATGTTATTTATTTAAGTAAGGTAAAGCTTTCTCTCTGATTTTGCCGCTCTCGAAATATGGTTTTTCAAATTCTGATTTATTAAGAGTTCCACTTATCTTTTAAGCACTTTTAAGTTCAAAGTTATTATTTATTTTCATGATGAAATAATGCGATATTACTGTTATTGCACTAAAAAGGAAACCAATGGCAAAGTAATAGTTTCATGAATATACATATAAATATTTTATTAATAATAATTTAAATTTGATGACAGTGCCATTTCAATACACAGTAAAACACCTCTGAATATCGTACCAGAGCACCCACGCCCGATAATTGTCATAACAATTTCGATAAGTTTTGATTAAAATCCCATCCTAGATATGTCATTATAAAGCACATAAAATTTGCGCGTGGGAGTAGCACAATATTTACGATTTCCACCTGAAATTCAATTCAATTCGTGGAACCGCTCGGCTGGGCTCTCTCCTCTCTGCAAGAAGAATAGGCGGCAGCCAGAAGACACACAACGGTCAAATTTACTAAGTGTTGAAGCGCTATAAAATGCGCCGTGTTTCTTCACCCCATGTTAGACAGGCAATATTGCTAACAGGGTGAATATGGTCGAAGCCCCCCGGGGATGCGGAGCCACAATTTAAGATTGTGCACCCTAGCTGTCCGCACCCAGCGTTTCGTCACTACAGGAGGTGTGAATCTTTAAACATCATCGGGACTCCAGCGGCAACGAAACAAAAAAGAAAAAAAAAACATCCCGAACCACCAGAAGATACAATCAAAAGAAAAAGTAAGGAGATTCATTAGAAGATCTTGCACGGTATGCTACGGCTTGGAAACATTAGGTTGAAAATCACGTGATTGATATTATATGTAGCGCAATCGGTACACAATGGGTATATTGGGTAACCACGAATGCGGCACCCATACACAAGCAACTAATGCTTCGTACTGGTTGTGTGCCATATGGGCACTCATAGAGTATGCTCGGTGCATCTGCATTTCCTCGCAACAACAGTTTCCGTTTTATAATTCATTTGGCGAAGACACGACTTGGCCAAGTGCATAATGACGCTGCACAGGTAGTATATTTCATGCATGTTGGCCTATCGCTAGGATACCCGAGGGATTATACCATCATATGTGCACGTACCGGGCGATAAATACCGAGTGGGTAGCCAGCCTCTCGTATGGTAGTTATGGGCGATCGTATGCATTCTCATCTGTAACCCAAGTTGTGTGCGGTGGTCCAATAAAAATATTCATTTTATTGCTTCGGAGTTAATGCGGCCGACGCTTCGCCATTAGATTAATAATGAATCCGATCTAAGCTTATTTGCTCGTCGTAAACGTTTCACGAAGGCATAAACTTCGTCTTCAATAACAACAATTTTAAAGTAATAATTAGCTGTAGCTTTATACGAGAACGTTGTGCTAGTCTGTGTTTAATACGCGAATTTACGACTGCTTTTTATTAATCGCTAATTAAAGCGCGCACTGCCCATCTCGTCCTCTTAATTTTCGATGCCGTAAAAGCAATGGCAATAGAAGGAGATTATTGCGTTTTATTGTTCTGTTATAGTTTTCCCATCATGCGTTTTCGATCGTTAATATGCTAATCGTTTATGCGAGTCTGTTGTTGCCGCTTAATGTTGATTGATTGGCTTCGCAAGGAGCAGATGCTCATTTGCGAAATTAATTCGCTCACTAAATTTCCCCCACAACAATTTGTTTATTTAGGTTTCCGCCAAATGTGTCAGTCTCCTATATCGCCCATTAGATCCACACAATGATGTATTATCGCCTGATGCAATTTCTATGTGCACTGCAACTAAACGTAAGAATTAACCGGAAGCTTATAAATTGCTTTAACGTTTAAAAACGATATAAAATGTAGAGGCTAAATTTTCTAAAAAAATGTTTATTTATACGGGGTTATTCAACTAAGATGAGGGACATCGATTTGAATATCCTTAGAAATAAGTATAAGAAAAAGTTTTCAATTTTGAATGGTTTTTGAATATACCGGATTATATAAGTAATTTCCACATTGCTTTATCAAGTTATATTAACCGTTACATTTTTTATGTTAAAAGAAAAAAACCACAAATAGAAAAAAGTTTTATTTAAATAAATAAATAAAAAAACTTGTTTGTTTCTTCCACTTGATCTTGAATATATCATGTAGTAATTTCTACACGAGGAAAACAAAAGGAAATTGACCGGAAAGGAAACTTGCATGCACCTTTTAAATATTGCATTACGGTGAATGGGGAATAGATTACCACGGAGCAGCGAGATCGAACTTATCTATTATGTAGCTGGGACTGTAATAGTTTTTGATCGTCCAATAAATAGAATCCACCCTCGTGTAACTTGCGTGAACTTAATCGAAGCGCGGAGCCGAAAGAAGCTCGAAATTCGTAAATTCGTTCAGTAGTTAGTTGCGGAGACTTGCATGCCAAGTGGTAATGAAACGGGACGATGGCGTGAGTGGCAAACAATGTTTGTTGTATATTATGTCTTCAAAAAGTTGCCGTGCGCGCACCCAGCAAGCCGCTATTTATTTATCGGCCGGTAGTCGCGTTCCATCATTACCTGCCGCCGAATTCCTCGATGGAAATTCGCCATCCGCCGGTTTCGAGATGAAGAAGTCCGTAGAGGGGAGGCAGAGCGAAATTCAGCGCCGCATCTTTGTATATGTGGAGGGGATCCCGGAGCTTTTCCGGTCGTCCGTGACTTCAGTTTTCAGAAGCTTCCACAGTATGATGTTGCGTTTGGTGCTGTGTGGTTGGTACGTTCCCGAACAGTTCTTCGCACGTCTTTCGCCCATCAATTTTGATTTGCCATAAGTGGTGCCGCTTTTGATTGTACTCGCAGTACTGATATTTTATGGATATGCTTTGAGTTAATTGTAAGTGGTTTTCTGTTTGTATTCATAGTATTGATTGTATGATATTAATTACTAATTTTGAAAGAGTTGAGGAAGCACTTGGTCTAATTAGTTTTGCCGGAAAACAATAAAAAATCATCGGGAAGGCCGTAAAGTGAGCTTCAAATAGGTCTCGTAAATTTCGACATTTTTTTAATTAGGTAAGAGGCGCATTGTAAATCTCTTGGAAACTCTTTTTTTATTGCGCCTAAAATATGAATGCGGAACTTGAGGCAGCTAATTGGGCATAATTTAGGAGGCACATTTTTAACGAGCGTCGAAAGGAAAATAAAAATCCGAGGGGGTGAAATGTTTACATTTCGCTCGGGAGGAAATGGCAAAGCTATAAAAGGCACAATGTGGAAATTTTTACCGAGAATTGTTTCACGCTCTGACTATGCCCCTGCCTATGCCCAAACGTATGCACAACCTTATCTAAAATGCTCGCATTACACCACAATAAATATTTAACTAATTAAATAAACATGCAGCAGGCGCAGTGGAGAATACAATAAGTGCGTTTCCGTTATTGGCCTCTCTTCGATCGTCGATAACATTCCGATTGAGTCTGCGTAGGCCGCAAAGAGGTTTCTTCTCCCGATCCGAGTATGTAAACTTCGCGCTTATAAATATGTAAATAAGTAAATGGTTTACGCACAAAGCCGCTAACGATACAATAATGAGCGTTTATTTGTTCGATATAATCCAATGTCAACATCCCTCATATTAGCGACTATACGTATAAATATCGGGTTACTCTTTGCCATCGAGAGCTGCTGCTGTTCCCGGAGCCCGAGGCGTTACTTCGTGTGTATCTCACTTTACACAAACATCCTTAAAACTTTCAGCCGTGTAAATAATCATGACATCTTGACGGCTTATAAAAACGCACGCCTGCTAAAAAAGGAAATAATAACTCAGTACACTGTAAAAACAGCACTCTTGGCTACGTCGCTTTTTTCCTGTCTTTTTGCGTCTTGGGTGTTTGGTTTTTTCCTCACTTCGCCTTGTCGAGTTACCGGAGCGCACGCTCTTGAAAACCATAGGTGATAAATGCCCTAATACCATATTATTATATCGACAGACGAGATAAAATTCATGTTTAATCGTTCGAGTGCGTGATCATCGTTCAAAACAACCGCCTTAAATACACCGGCCACGATAATCCTTCCCATATTACAAAAAGCTCCTCTAATTTACGAACCAATTTTATCTAAATGTACACCCATATATTCTCCATGTACACAAGCAACAAAAAATAAAACACGAACAGTAAAAAATAAAATAATGAAAAAAAAAGAAACGGGTGTAATGCGGGAAAAATATTGTGAGTATTCATAAGGGGATTATACGTTTCCCTTTGTGCGTTGTGTTTCTGCTTGCAATTAAAGTTGGAGCGCTGCTTTTATTTGTATGTTTGATGTGTTTGTGTGCGTAAATGTATAAATGGGCATCGATCGCCGCCGACAACATAAATATAAATCCGAGAAGAGCCTGCCCGTGGCGGCCAACAAGACGATTTTGTTTGCTGCCGCTGCCGCTGCTGTTATATTGTTGCACCGATAAATAATGGGCCGATGAGAGGCCGTGATAACTGGAAGCTTTAACAGTCTCATCTATCTTCTTTGCGGTGACACACACTGCGAAGAACAAAGCGAAAATTATATAAAAGACTATTTATACTTTCGCGCCGCATAATTGCTGGTAATGCCGCCATTAAGGGTCGCGTCATCCTTAAATGATTCATTTCGAAAATTATACATAAAGCCGCTCTCTGTGTTCCCTCTTTCGTATATTATACATATATGTATGTCACTGTTCTCTAATCTCATTTGACCAATTATCCATTCAGTAAAACTACTCAAAGTTTCTCTCGGAATTTAAATTAGCTTTAATTAAATTATATTATGGCTTTTTCTATTCGAGAGGGGTGAGCGTTACATATTGCGTCGTTTGATTTAGTTTCAGCGGGTTTTGATTAGTTTCCTCGCTCGAAATAGATATAATTTCAGTATAAACTTTGTAGTTGATGTTTGATGTTCACAGTGAATGTATATTTTCCAAAAGATAATTATTTTTGGGTAATGTTTCATGTCATCTTGCAAGAGACAAATATTTGTGGCAGTAATAACTATGACTCTTAGTCAAAAACCAATGATAAAGTGACATAAAAGTAGTTAGGGTTTCAATCTTCAACTTAAGGATTTTTGTTGTTATTTTAAATAGAGTGAATTTTCCCATTGTGAATAACACAAAGGAAGAAATAATAAACTTTCTATTTAAGAAATAAATGAAGATCTTTAAACACTTCGACAGCTAACTGTTTTTAAATGCCCTAATAAAGATAATATTATTGTGCCATTAAATTTAATATTTATCAATACGGCGTTCACAATTAAGTCGTATCTAGAATAGGTCTGTAGATTAGATGTGACATAATTAGGAAATAAAGGCAGGGAAAATGTGGGTGAAGAATGGAAGCCGTTGTGTGAGAGTGAGTAGTGCATTCGGGGGCCTGGGCTCGTTTGATATGACACTAATACGCGCTTGTCTCGGCACACGACGCACGTGTTAACCATATGAAAGTGAAGAGGAGGAGTACTTTGATCCACGAGGAATGCCATTTTGGCGTCCGCTCTCGGTAAATTATAGTCTCGCGTCGGAATTCACCTTGGTGAATGCCTCTTATTTATATACAACGCGTATATTTTTCCCGGTGTCGCAGAGCATGTTCCTGGCAGCATCCATCGCCTCTTTTCCATCTGCAGCGAGAGCAACAGCAACGGCGGCAGCTGTATATAATTGTCATAAAAAAGAGTTAACATGACAGCCGCAGAAACAGTAAATATCGGCGTAATAGTTGTACGTGCAGTTAGTGCCAATTTTAACCGTTTTACGGCTTGTTTGTTTACCCGATTTTCTTGTTTTTCTCACAAGCGGTACACGCACAGCTGTTAAAGATAATTATTTAAAGCTAGGGTGGTCTTTGGTTTACACCCGGGTGATAATAATAGGAGGAATGGGATGGAAAGCGTTCGGAGACCATTTGTTCTTAGTCTTGTACATTACTTTATTGTTTCCAAAAATTAATATGTGCTGGATGAACATTATTCATGCGTTTTGTTGTAGTACAAGATAATGATGATAATAATGTAATGGAGTTAGATTAGCTCAGGGAATGATATAATGAACGCGAACCCTTGTACTTGCTGCCTGCCTGTAACCCAAATTAATAATTTACCATGGGCGTTCTTGTTCTTGTACATATACATTCATAGAGTATAAGAAATAGTTTCAATGACAGGCGAGATAACATCGTCATCTCGTTTGTAACACTCGCTTTGGGAACGGTCTTTGTGCTCTCAGCAACAGCTGACGCGGTACTTCTTCGACTCGGAGCCGAGTAATTAGTGTAATTATTTTTCAGTGGCGATAAGAATAGTGCCACTATTATGTACGCACAAGTGTAATAATCTATTGATAAGTTTCCAAGAGGTTTTTTTCCTTCGCGTCTTTTGTGTGTTTGAATAGAGGAGCCCGCATTCGAGTGGCTCAAACACAAATATTTATCGTTTAAAGCAGTGCTCTAGCAGAGAGAGAGATCTACGTACCAGACAAATTCCCAGCCAGCAAAGTTCATTGTCGAAACGTTATTAACGGCTTGCCGATCAAAAGACGGTCTTAGTTCCGCGGTTTTCACTCATACTGCCGCCAGACATAATCAAGTGCGACCTCCGCCTCTTTGTCATAACATTTATTTGTTCGAAAGCTCGTAAGCTTTGACGGAATTTACAAAAGGCGTCGTTATTCCAGATGATTTAGAGAAAAACACGCATCACATCGTGATGGGCGCTTTCCACGTGACCATCATCGGCGCCCTTCTGTTGGGCTTAACCGATGGATTAGATCCTTGTAAGTGTGTTCGTGTTTTGTTTTTTTTTTCGAGCGCTACTGCTGAAACAGGGGCTTAACAAATGTGTTGCTTTCCAGCGCAATGTATTGCCCCATTAGGGATGGAAAGCGGGGCCATAAAAGACGACGATATTACAGCCAGCTCGTCGTTCGACCATTCTAACGTGGGCGCTAAACACGGAAGGTAATCGATGAGCAGTCTTTTTTTTCTCAGTCGTTGTTTGGTGGTGCATTGTGTGCGAACTTCCGGGGCGGGTCGCTGATACATTGCGTTTGTGCTGCTTACAGGATGCGTATGGAGCTGAATGGGGGCGCATGGTGTCCGCAGACGTCGGCCACGACGGAACTGAAGGAATGGTTGCAGATCGATTTGGGCAGCGTGCATTTCATAACGGCCTCGGGTGTTCAGGGGCGCTTCGGCAACGGTCAAGGGGCAGAATTCACCGAGGCTTACATGCTCGAGTATTGGCGTCCGCGATTATCCAAGTGGATACGCTACAGGAGTCGGCAAGGTGATGAAGTGATCAAAGGCAATATTAATACGTATCTGGAGTCGAAGAGTGAGCTCGACCCTCCGATAATCGCGAGCAAAGTGCGTTTTTTGCCCTACAGTTATCACAAACGAACCGTGTGCATGCGTGTCGAGTTGTACGGGTGCAAATGGACCGACGGAATCGTGAGTTATTCGATGCCTCAGGGCGATAAGCGCGGTCCCAATTGGGAGTTCTACGATACTGCTTACGATGGCCATTGGGACGGGGAAAAGTTGCGCTACGGTTTGGGTCACTTGACGGACGGTCGCGTCGCGCCCGATGACTTCAAAGTGTCCATCTATAACCAAGAGGTGCAGGGATGGGTCGGCTGGCGCAACGACACGCGCGCCAATAAACCCGTCGAAATTGTCTTCGAGTTCGATAAAGTGCGCGAGTTCACTGCGGTGCACATCTATGCTAATAATCAGTTCACGAAGGACGTGCAGGTATTCGCGTCGGCCAACGTGAGTTTCAGTGTCGAGGGCAAGAGGTACAAGGGCGAGCCGATTACCTACGATTACATCGAGGATCGCATCTTCGAGACGCCGCGCAACGTTACCATTAAGCTGCATCATCGCGTCGGCCGATTCGTGAAATTGCAAATGTCTTTTGCCGCTCGTTGGATGCTAATTAGCGAGATTACATTCGATTCCACAATCGTAAATGGTAACTTTTCCGCCGAGGAAGAGGAAGAACAAGACGACTCCGGTGCTGCACACAAGAACCAAGTGCTGGGCACCTATAACAACATGGA
Source organism: Holobus sp. GC000080 (assembly GCA_030556065.1). NCBI lineage: Eukaryota > Metazoa > Arthropoda > Insecta > Coleoptera > Staphylinidae > Holobus > Holobus sp. GC000080. Next base: position 21,719 of record JASKGO010002735.1, read on the forward strand.
CAAGAATTATGTGGTCAGTGTGATGGACGCGAATCCCAACTTTAACGATCACACTTGGCTGTTCATCGTACTGGCGGCTTTCCTGCTAGTTTCAGTCTTGTTAACGCTCGCCTACGTCTGCATCCAAAGGCGCAAATATAAATCAACCTCTAGATCTTCCCAGGTGCCTGGCGGGTGTGACAAGGCGGCTTTGTATCAAGACCCGCAAGATCCCGAGTACGCTGTTCCATTACAGCAACCCCAGCCTGAGCGGAGAGCTCCTCCATCACTTCACAAGTTTTTCCCGCAGCCGCCTCCCGTGCCGCCGCCACCCGAACGGTACTATGCGGCGACCGAAATTTGCAATACGGGTTTCGTACCGCCACCGCCACCGGCTGCCACGCCGCCTCCCGTGCGCCTCAGTCGGCAACCGCGGTACGTCAGCAACAGGATGTACGTAGGTCCTTAGGTCCTCGACGTATACACACACACACACACACACCCAACACATAATTTCTTTGCTATTACTGTGATAATATACTCGACGATACTTAAACTGCTTGATTCCAAAAGGCGATGATCGATGTTATATAAGTATTATAATGTAAGTGTGCTCGAAATATTTCTCTCTCAACGAAAAAGGCTGAAAGTACCAAAACCAAATCGTATTTTAGTGTTAGAACAAAAAATCCCCTGCTTGCTATACGAAATCAGTGCTAGTAATTAGGAACTTTCTCATAATCCACATGACAATCCACCAATCGATGTGCTCTGAGTATCAGATAGTTTATAGTGATTACTGTACATAAAATGCCCTATTTAAAGATATTGTTTTTACTTTTGTACATAATACATATCCTATTTGTAGATTGTAAATAAATTAATTACACCCGATGTACGAAAAAAGCTCGCTCTATTCATTTCAGCCGCGGTTATAAATTATGTGTGTGCCCACGGACAACGTGTAGTGTTAAACGATATCCACAGGCCGAGAATAATTCTCCATTCATACGCGGATAATAAATCAGTTCTATAATTGATATTAATTGCCGAGCGCCGATTGAAAAACAAGCGGGTTTTCTTCACTTGTTAGAAACTCGATATTGTAAATGATGTTTCGTTCGTCCCTGCGGCTGCCGAAGGTTCGACCCCGAAGGCTCTTCTTCGATTCGCACAAAACGTACTTTGTAATTTCTCCTTACCTATACTTCGTATACCTTTCTCTCTTTTCGTGCGTCGGCATCGCTTTAGCAAATTACTTTCCAATGTGCTTTCTACGATTTCGAAGGGATTCAATTTAATTAAGTAACCCAATTATGAGAAGAGCGCGGCCGTCGAAACTTAATAAGCAAATCCAAGACTTAGCATCTCGAATTGCCGTTGCTACCAACCAGCGGATTTAATTACCGAAAAACAAATATTTACACGTGTGTGCTTTTCTTTAACCCGAAAATTTACTGTTCGTTACGGGCAATTAAGCGAACGAAATTCCCGCTCTTACACTTAATTTTACGCACAAAGAACTACAACACGGACTCCGATTTAATGAAATCCCCGGTTCCCACTCGCGTACTCTCCTCTTCTTTCTTTCTTTCCTTTTTTTTTTAATAAAGTACTTTTAATATTGCGCCAGTCGGTTCGGGTAAATAAGAGCAAGGTAGAAAATTTTCTAATAAACATTTGTGACGTTGATATAGAAGCAATAAGGTTGAATTCAGTGAAGCACTAAGAGACGCATCAAGTAAACGAGTCTCATAAGTTACATGCCCAACCCATGGAAGGATGATAAACTCGCACACAGGATATGGATATGCATTATTTACTAGGTGCAAACTCTTCTTGGTACGTAGCAAAAAAAAAAAACTAGCTTTAAACTTGCACTTTATATTTCTGCACTTTATTACGGAATCCATCAAACGAAATTAAATTGCGCTTTCTGATGTATTAAATATGCACTTTTATTTTCTTCATTTTTCCAATTGATAGCGTTTCTCCATTTCTTTATTAAAATATAAACTGTCGGACGGATTTTGTAATAATGGTGTTGTCTTACGTGACTCATGAAAAATCTCTATTGGTGCATGGGGCATACGCAGCATAAGTACGGGCAGCTTGAAGAAATCACGTGCTTTTATTGTATTATTATTTCATGGTTGTCGTTGGGAATTTAATGCATTCCATTCTATAATTCAGATTTATTCCGATGGGTCCAGTTAGTTTTATAAATGGGGAGCGCATTTAATTTATTATATAAATTTTCCAACGTAGCGATTAGAGATGCGTTTTACACGCCTAGTTGACGTCCTATTGTGGCGACCGATTCATGACCACTAAATGCCCAATTTTAATCCACGCAGCCCCACATGAAATATATGTTTCGATTGTCGAATGGTCCATTATGGACATAATTTATGGTACATGAATAGAATACATATATATGTGCATGTGGAAAAACTTCCCCGAACTTATTATATTTTTGGTCGCGTGATTAATTAAGGGAAGGAAGGAAAAAAGCACGCCCGAAGAGAAACTCATCTAACGTTACAACAAGCAATTTCGTTACTTCTGCTTCTTTTCTGTGTTGAAACGTGACACTCGGACGCAGCCACGCTCTACACACTTATAATTAATAATTAAAATTGCACAACAGAGATATATATGTAGAGAAAGAGAGGGAAAAAATGCGAAATTCGATATATGGTAACTGCGAGAAAGTGTTTTCAGCCACCGGAGAACTGTTATTAACTTGTTCCACCCACTGCAGCTGCACATCCGAATTTTGTTGCATTCCTGTTGCACACGTGGCATCGCCACTAATACTAATAATGCCCGGATTTTTCTCTCTCCGTTCCGCACTGCCAATAAAATCTCTTATTCAATTCGCAATGGCCAACAGCTGCTAATAACAAACCCCTCCAGTTGGCATTTATTCAAATTGGGGTCAACTGTGATTTTATTTCCTTAACTGATATTGTTATCGATTATGGTAGTGCTTATTAAATTGTACAGCAAGCCTAAGAATTAACTAAGTTAAGTCTGAAATTTATTTCACTTATTTTCCATAAGAGTTCTGCAATAGTAAATTTCCTTATGCTTTAAATTATTACTCTTAAGTTAGTATTTTAAGTTAATTTATTATTTTAGAGGAAAATTAAATAAATTTTCATTGTTTTTTAAGAACTTTTTAGAAATAATCATCTATATTCATCATCATCAGTTCTTTTGTGAGCTAATCATTAATATAATGTTGATGAAACGCTTTTAAATTTAACTTTAGATTTCGATTCGGTTAAAAAATTAGCTCACCTAATTTGCATCAAAGAAATTTCCTTGAATTTTTAAGGGCCGTCTACAACTTAAAATTAAATTTAATTCTGAATTTTCAAAGGGGAAAAAGATTGGATTTTGTATCAGGAGTAAATGAAGTCGAGGAGATAAATTGAAATTATTTTTCGCGTGTTCCGAATTAAAATTCATCTCATTCGTAACCTTAGAAAATCGAGGATTTGTATCAGGAGTAAATAAAGTCGAGGAGATAAATTGAAAGTTATTCAGCCCTTAAAAATTCTGGGAAATTCAAAGTGTGCAAATCTGGTTGCCGTTATTAAACAGCGGTTTATTTAAAATTAAATGATTATTTCTATAAAATCATTTATTATTTGAATTCGTGTTTCCTTTAGATATCGCTCCAATGTTTAGGAATTATTAGCTCTAAAAAGAGCTGATTTATTTGAATTTCAATGAAAATACCTATAGAAAAAGTTATTAAATTTAACTATTAAAATAATTACTAAAATGAAATATTAAATATTAACCGAATAAATCAGCTTGTGATTAATGAATATTCAATTTTAGTTTAAAAAAATTGTTTCTATTTAAATCTCTCAGTTTCTCCTATAAAATTAATTGTTTACAATGTGAAATTCATGGCTTCCATTGAGAAATTTAATTTCCTAACTGATTTTGCTATAGATTATTAATTGTAGGCGGTTATAAATTACCCATTTGGTAAAAAGAACATTTAATAGGTTTTAACCATATAATTCATTAATTTTCAACATAGCAATCAATTACCCATAGCAATAAATTACCCACAAAAAAAAATAAAAGACCGAATAATCACGAACGCAGTTGTTAATTGAGTGCTCATAAACTAGCAGAAAGTTGTTGATTAATTCGATTAATGAAACATGTTTATCTGCTCTCTTATTAGCATGCATGGATTGTGTTTTTGGCGTGTCAAGTAATGGAATTTCAATTCGCAATAAATTACGAACGAATCCACTGTATGTAGCCTGCAAATATAGGTATATAGATGGTACACACAGACGCAGCAGACAGAATATAGTGTGTGTGCGTGTGTGATAGAGAGAGCTGCTTGTTGCAACTGTGGCGTCCTATTTGAATATGTAAAACATTTATAGTATATTGTGTTGCGCGTTTCGTGGGAGTCGAAGTAATTTGCAAATTTAATCCGTCGCCCCAAAGATAATAATCAGCGTGTCCCAATCAACGCCTGTGAGGTCTAATTAGCATCTCCCTACGGTCATCTTTGGCTGCATGGATGTAACTAAGTGAATATCCGCTCGCTATCCCACAGCTAACTTTTATTTAATTAAGCTCCCATTTGTATGCCCTAGGTAAATAATCGATAGCCCTAATGAATTCTACATTTTTTATATATTCTTTCTTTTAATTATTTTTTTTTTCATTACTAGCCGAAAATTCTACCATTATTATCTATGATTGACTGTTGCTTTGTATTTACCCACAAAAGTGGGTAAATTTTTAAATAATAGTCATTTAAACGGTATACAGGGTGTTTTTTTTAGATGAACGGTTACTCTTGCAAAAGGGAAAACAGTTATTAATCATTTTTTCCTATTAAAATTTATTTTTAAATTCCTATTTATTTAAATTATTTTCATTGTTTTGCCACTTTCGATTATATCGGTAATTATTGTTATTAAACAATTCATTTTAGTATTTATTATTATTTTTTATTGTTTATACAAGGTTTTCAAAAAAAGATCTGAAAAATAAAGTTTTAAAATCGAATGAATTTACTCTTCCACGATATGAGTTTAAAAAATGCTTCATTAAAACATAATTTTAGATATATTTTCTGATTTATTCTCAGGTAGTTCAATGGAAAATCAGTTTGATTAATAAGTTTGTTTATGTAATTTTTAATTTAGGAATAACTATGCGACACAATAGACCGGCTAATGATATAAAATAGTAATATATTATACCAGAAACCCAATTTAAAACTTATCTGATCCTAAAAACAGATTTCCCATTTGAAAAACGGCTTATAAAAACCATTAAAAAAGCAAATTAGTATCTACCCTGTAGAGTTTTTTAATTTAACTCCCATGCGTCAAAAGTTTTATTTATAAAGAAGCGACAAAGTGAAAGATGGAATCGAATAGATAAGAGGTTATTATTATGAAAAGTTGGAATCCGAGCGACGCGCATTTAAGAAGCAGAAGCAGCAGCAGCAAAAAAAAAAACGAGATTTCAGCATGCAAAGGAGTCCCATTAATATCATCTGGTGTCGTAAATTACCATAATTATATACGCATATTATAATTGTACCGATATCGATCTCGGTTCTGGACATTTTTCCTGTGTTTTTACGTACATACTTGCCGAGAGACGGACAGCCCGTAAATAAATAAACGACCTACACGACAAAGTGAAAAAATAATTAAGATTCCTCACTGATACTCTCCTCTCGCGCGCAGAGATATATTCAAAATGAAATTCTAATTAAGCAGCTTACAAGAAGGAATGGATGTCTTTAAAACCGAGTCGACGGCACGGAAAGAAGGAGCAAAAAGAAGCGCGCGCTCCACTGAGAGCTACTTACTTATCGTCCGAAGCTGATTTGCAATTTAATATTGCAAACTTTTATATGCGTCCTCCGCGTAGCCGTGATCAAAGACGGAATCGGTAACGTTTTCTCAGCCCTCGTCCCACTATACTAGCGGAATAATCCGGGCGCGCGACATTTATGTTTTCCCTCTAATTATCATTTTTGCTACCGTATTTGCGCTACTTTATTGAAATCAAACAATGGAGATTATATTTTCGCAGTAATGCATATTAAAATTATGCGATTTACATGGCGGCAGGCTGAATTTATTTCTATCAATGGATGAAATTTTTATCGATTGATGTGATCAAATGACGTGATGATTATGATGATGATGATGATCGGTATCGAAAGCTAATATCTACGCATTAGTTCTGTCTACTCGAGTCCGGTATTTTATAAATCTTGATTCCTGTCGCCTCGGGGCTGACTTTATCAGGTCACGACGAAGGGTTCCGACCCTCGCAGTTCGAATGATTGAGCCTACTTGAAGAACTCCCACTTCTTCACACATAAGGGCCCCAAGGAATATAAGGGAAGAGGAGAATCATTAGATCGACGGCAGACTGGCTGGTCAGTAATTTTCGGTGCTAAAATATTCTGGCGCCAACAGTCATATAAGAAACCTGCTTGCAACTAACGAACTCTATACTTTTATACAGGGACAATTCTAAATTGCAACTGTTTCAATTTTCATTTGATTTATTTTTTATTTTTATTAGCATTTAAATAAATTTTGAATTTTTGCTAAAAATAAATTCTTTATTTAAGAACTACATATATTTATAGTGCGATTATAAATGTAATACCTCCATTACTGGTTCCATTTAGATTTTTTAGTAGAAAATAAAATCCTCATTCAGACAGTTCTATACGTAAAAGTCGAAAGAGCGTTTGGGCATTAGGAGAAAAGTGTTTGAGAAGACCCTGTAGAGGATTAATAAGTAATGTAAATCCCACCTTACAAACAAGCTTGAGGATGAGAAAAATCAGCTGCACTTTCTACATAAAATTAATAAAAAGCATTCCTTGCATGATCAATTGCACTGATATCAGCTATCTGAGATCGATATAATTAATAACAGGAAATCATTGTAGACAAATAAAATATAATTTCACGGATGATGGCTCAAAATCCCACACCTCCCTGCATCTCGTTCTCTCCAAAGTCCAAATATATATAGTACTTCTCCTATAAAGGAAAGACAGCTGCTATTAAATGGTCCTCATTTAAAAGTTTTGTTGTAATTTGGACGCTCCGCTCAGGGGCAATTAGGACACATGTCGTCCGAATTCTTTTATTCGAATTCGGGAATTAGCCGAGCTTACATAATCGAACACATTCATTTCTCTCCTGGAATATATTGTGCATCCTAAACAAACAACACAATCGATGCGTTCACCTATGCACAAAAGGCACTTGTCTTTCTGTTTGCACAGATGGTTGAACCCATTCGGATTTTCCAGCTAGAAAAATCTAGCACTTGTTATAATAAGTGAAGGGATCTCTTGTTAGCTGCGCGGCTCCTCGTGGGAAATCAATAATATTATACATTTTTCACGATATTCATTCCTCCAGGCATTTGCCCTCGCCACTCATCGCTTTTCCTCCAGCGAATTTATTAGTACGCGGTAACAATTAGACCGGCAGACTTCTACGAATCTCAGATAACTATCTATGTGGTCTATAGAGTAAGCAACCTAAGTGACTCGCTCCGCGACTATAATATTTATTGCATGTCTGTATGCGTCTGTCTTCGCTAAAAGATGCGCTTTGTTTCTTCGCCGAATGCGTTACACATTAGACGCATTAATTAACGCTTAAATTTTTCCGGTTGCACATGTTCGAATCTTTGCGCTTCATTTACTTCTCACTCCGAGCACAACTTTTTAATTATAAAAATAAACGGTTAAGAGCTGCCGGCCTCCGCTGAATAAATGTGCGATCACAACCAGAAGCTGCGTTTTATTGAAAGAAATAACAAGCCGGGTACTTACCAGAACGATAAATATAAATCAAATTACAACGATTAACCCCCGGTCACCAATCGATATAATCTTGTTGGCGTTTATTCGTTCATTTCTTCTCGGTATAAAAATTGATTGCTATAATAAACAGGGTCTTTCACTTTTAATTTAACTCTTATTATTATTTTTCTTACTTCCTGTACATTCCTTTTACTCCAAGTTTAAGTTTAAGTGGTTCTTATTTAATTTCAACTACTGAAATAGTTTTTTATCATCACCAATAAAAAAATGTTTTTTTACTTAAATCAATTACTAATTATATTGAACAATATTCTAAAAAGCACCCTGTATAAAGTAAACAGTAGTGTAACGAGACCAGTCTTGATGAAGATTTATGTAATGGCATTGTTCTAATTCAATAAGCCGTTAAATTACAGAAACAAAACACATCAATTAATAGCTGATGCAAAGAAAGCTCAGCTTTAGATTTAAGAAAGCTTTTTAATATCTTACACTCTTTACTCATCGCAGATTGACAGCGAATATTGATTAATAATGGGAATTCAATGATCCTTGCACACTAATAACAATCGCACATATCTATTTTCCATCGGAGAATCTTCTTTCAAAAAAAAGTGCATGCGAATATTCCATACACAAAGATTGATTATTGTCAGCCGGGGGATAAAAAGTGCCTTTCTAGTTGGATAATGCGTAAGAGAAACACTGCTATGAACAAATGATGATGAATGAATGCCTCAATAGAGGTTTATCGTTACTTTATTATAATGATCGTTTCTTTTTGTTTGCAAAAGGTCGTCAAAAATAATGATTTATGCTCCCCACCAAGGTGTAATGTATTTATTTGCACATCAAATATTTCATTTGCAGTCATTAAAAGCGTTTTAAAACGTCTCGAATATTTTTGCAAGTAGATAGGTTTTTTGCATTCATTAAATTGGCATATTTTTTGATTGCTACTTTTTATTGTTTTCTATTATTGAATAGAATACGTACTTTATTCATTTTTTTAAATTTATATTCTAAGAGAATATAAAGAGCAATTACAATTATATTAAATCTATTCAGTGATTTACTCAAAATTGAACTGTTCATCGATATATGCTTTTACTTTAGAGTAACCACAAACATAAATTTGACACTATTTTGAGCTTTTTTTTCAACGTTTTAAAGCTTATTTTTGTGGTCATATTGATAACAGGTAATATATCAATAAATTCTTTACAAAATTGTGCCAACATTAATATATTTTTACGAAAATAGTCCAAAGTAATCAAAATTCAGCTTA
>JASKGO010002736.1:0-41623 GCA_030556065.1 Holobus sp. GC000080
AATTATATTTATGCATTACGGTGCTGCCGTTAATATGGAAGAGAAACATGGCTTCTTTTTGAAGAATAAGAAGAAGAAGAAACAGAAGAAGAAGAATCAAATAAGAGTTGAAGAACAAAGCGCAGAGTAATTAATGGCAAATATATTTAAGATGCGTTCTGCGTCCGTTCGAGGACCACTCGTAATCGTTTCTTAATCATCGTTATTTTTACGTGTTTTTTTTTTTTTCTATGTGGCTGTTTTTATTGTAATTAGGAAACTGTGAAGCCAGCACACGAACCGATGAGTAATCTTTAGTAATTAACGCAAAAAGCGTGATTGATGACTTACTTTGGCGAGAAACTTCCTATTACAATACGGCTTTTGTTTAATTTATGTTTTCGCTCTTTGATTTTGATTAGATTTTCTACATTTTTACTTCTGCTTATTAAATTAGTTATGAAAGCCATTGAAAAAACAAAAAATTTGAAAATTTTCTATTTAATTAATCAATTAAATTGAGATCATTGTAATGCTTAAATTAAGAGGAACTTTTTCCAACTGATAAAATTTTATAACTTAATAATAATGTAAAATTTAAGAGTTAAAATGAATTCTAAAATCACTTTAACACTTAAAAATTTAGATTGTAATATATGCAGGTCGTAAACAATAATCAAACCGAAAACAATAATATAAATTACATTTTATTGCGAGAAAAATGTGCTTAAGAACAATCTCTATAAATTTCCAATGTAAATTGGAAAACATAAAAATTAAAAAGCAAATGCAGCAATTCCAAAATCCACTCTAAAACAAGAAAAAGTTTTTAATAATTCCACCTCCAAATTAAAATTTAAAAATAAATTTCCAAAAATTACCATTTTCATTATTTTAACTCTAAAATTAAAACTACAAAAATGTAATTAAAAACCCCAACAAAAAAAAGTTAACTGTATAAATTTCAAAATTAACATCAAACCAAACAGTTTCCAATTGAATGGTCGGTATTTTTCGCGAGCAAATTTCTCCTTAGCATTCATTCAATAGCTATTATGAGATTTGTTCGCAATCGATGGTTTTTGCATAGAATGGAACTTTGTGCGCTGCACCACATAATGCACTTTACATATTTATCTGCTCCGCAGACATACTGTCCGGTATAATAGGTACTGTACATACTGCGGACCTATACGGCGAAAATAAATTTATGAAAATAGAGAGGAATAAATAAATTTGTTTCTGTACTCTGTGTGTGTATACATTGAGTACTTATTGAACTGGTGCATTAACTTTCAGCAGCAGCAGCACACAGCAACAAATAGGGAGAGAAAGAACCGCGAGAAACGAACCGCGAGAATACTGTTGGGTTGGGGGACAACATCGAAAACAGGTCTACATATTCTAGCATCTAGCTAATAGCAGTAATATTACACTGCAATATGTAATGATTGGTGCATGTCCAATGATAATAACAATAACCGCACAATGAGAAATAATGTTGTAGCCTTATTTGTTATTTGCACAATGTACAACATATTTAACCTCAGCACTCTTACTTTAAATGCTAATGAACCAAATGAACGCCATTTAGAAAGTCGATACCGATAACTACTAGCGCCCAATATTTTAATTTTTTTTGCATGCAAATTAATTGAAGTATTACTTCATGCTTAATAATAAACAATAAATTGGTTATTGTTATTTAATTTTTGCTGTTTTGCCAAAGCGTACTTTTCTTTTAAAAGTTCTAAACATGAAGAAATGATTAAAAAAAAAAAACAATAAAAAATCATTTAATTGTCTTAAAGTTAGATAAACCAAACAGAAAAAAAAATTGTAATCAGCAATAAATTCAAATTGATACACATTCCAAGCGTTATTCCAGTCGTCAGTCGCGCTAAACATATTAATTTGGAGAAATCGGCCCTTTTTTCAACCGAAGATGACCATAAGAGCGAGCACTGATAAAAAAAAAACGAAGAAGATGTAGTAAAAGGAGAAGAAGAAGAAGAAGAAGAAGCATGTGGAATTTTTTCAGAGCTCGCAAGGCATTTTATTCGATTTTGATAGAGCTTTGGGTTGAATAAAATTTTATGGCGACACGTATCGTGATTTAGTTATTGCAGTGAAGTAATTCATGCAGTCGATTCTGATAAGCACTTAATTGATTTCTGATTTACAAACCGCATCCTTGCGGTTTCTGTTTTCCTTGCTAGTTCATTATATGTATAGACCGCAATGCACTAAGTGAAACATTGTTTCTTCTTCTTCTTCTTCTTCTTCTTCTTCAATCTCTATACTTGTTCTTCATTTCAATTCTAAGTTTGCCGTATACAATGTATAGTGCTTTCAATGCATTCCTTTTTAGTACAGATAACTCAATTAAGTAACAAAACCCCATAAAGAAATTGATTCCGATTACAAGCTTTGCATCATTCAAAATTATTCGAAAGCTTTTTGCTTAAGATTTTCAAACGCTTTTTATTTTCAGATGAAGAAATTAAAGGAAACCTTTTCATTGCAAATTTCTTATACGAAAAAAAAAGAAGAAAACTATTATTTACCTCTGTATAATTAAATTAATTTTAATTTTAATTTACTAGATCTCAACAAAACTTAAATAAAAAGTACACAAAAGGATCAAATCTCATGAAAATAGATTGAACTTGCAATTTATTAAAGTTAAAAAAAGAACAATTATCAATGCTAGAATCCAAGAACAAGGACTTTATCAATTGAAATCGACTCTAATCGCCAATAATGATACTTATCTGCATAATATCAGATATTTGTTATCAAACAAATGCATCTCATATTAATTTATATAGGTAAACTTACGGAAGAAACAATGGTTTTTCTTATCCTGCTTCCTTTAATGGCAATGCCTTACTGTACCAACTTTATTGTTTCATTATTATTACTGCTGCAATCTTTTGTTTCGTTGCTATTAGCTTAGCAGTAGGTACGGTTCGCTTTTGCACACAATTATATCTCGGCGGTTTAATTAATAGTGGCCACGGAAGCGAATTATTTATGGAATGCACGAGAGGAGCCTTTTACAACCGATATTTACCATTGGTGAATTAGTCGTGCGAAAGTTGCGCTAATAACGTTTTATTCGGTCGGTCGATCTGCGTGTCGCAAATACAGAGGAAAAAGGCAAAATGTAATTAAGCAATTGCATCTCTGGCTAAAACACTTAAATTACCAATAAAATACTGAATTACCATGCGATTAGTAATAAGAATTTATAGAGCTTTATGGAGATTTCGGTTTTGCAGCGGAAAAACTTAGTTTACAATTTAAAAGTCTTAAAAATTCCATCGGAAAGTTTGTTATTTTCAATTGACTGAAACCTAAAAATACTGTGCGACTATTTTTAAGCGGAAAATCTCTAAATTTGCTGACTTTATATAAACCACTTAAAAATAAGCAGCAGGTTCAGTTAGTGGAACGATATTTCAATCGCTCTGTTTTTTTTATTTTTTATTTTTTTGCATATATGTTCTATGTAGAATCTGTTAGTTTGTTTCTAAAGTGTATATCTTGCAGTGAAATGAACAAATATCAAATACCTTAGGAAAAATCATCAAATGAAGATTTCAAAACCACAAAATAGTTCTTTTTTTCAAAATAATAATTCTAGGTAAATTAAAAAAAAAACTTTCGATATATCAATATTTTCCTAAGATTAATGCAATGAAATCATTCTTCATTTCTTCATCATTCCACTGCGACATATATATAGTGTATGCATATAGTGGACCAATAAAAAGTGTAATCTCTTTAGTGTCCATGTAGAATGTAGTAAAAAATAGAAATAAAATATGTAAAGATGTGAAAGCTTTCTACAATACTGTCTGTCTTATAGAGTCGCATCGATACTACGTCCCGAACTATGGAGTGAAAACATTTCCTGTTCGATAAAAGGCAGACAAGCTCTTCACTCTTCATCGTCTTCATCGGCTTGATCGTCGGGGGGAACAATAATTAAGAGGTGTTGTGGCGCGAACGTGCCACGGCTGTTGTCTTTTCCGATTACAACAACACTTCCTTTCGTTTTACTTTTTTATTTCTTTATTTACACATAAATACATTTTTTTTCAATTTTGTATTTGTATTTAACTTGGAAATATAGTTATAATAATTAAATTCAAAATTCAATAAAGTTGACATTTTAAACATCGGGAAAAATGATTTAATAACATGACAAATACCAAGAAAATGCACAAAATATCCAAAAAATTAAAAGCCAAAAATGTAGATTGCATATAAGAATATAAAAGAAAGAAAGAAAGAAAGAAAGAAAGAAAGAAAGAAAGGAAGGAGTTGAGAAGAAGAAGAATATGTTGTTGTAGGTATATATGTATGTATAGAGTGACATTTTTATATTAGTCGCCTGTATAAATCGGCAAATTGCATGCGATCGTCCTCAGGGCTCTATCGTCGATCGCAATCTCGTGATTTCGTATGCGCTGCAACTAAGAATTTATGTTGGTTATTATTGAACGAAACGGTCGTTGTAAATTGCATTAAAATATCATCGTGCCGGACCTTAACTAGAACGATCAAATTACTGCACATAGATAGCAGATTCTACTATATCCTCTTCTTCTCCTATATAGCCACTCCGCAACTTGCTTATCTCCATACGTGTCTGTGCATATGTGTGTGCGTGTCTGTCTGCCTGCATATTGTGTGTGTGTGTGTGTGTGTGCATCCATAGGTGCATAGCGCATCGTTCCTCTATACTCTATACTACATGATAACCAGATCATTATCTATTGCTTTTGCATTTGCCTTATATTTTACATATGTCCAGCTCATATACTCCCCCTTTACATGTTTCCAAGCTTTTTCTAAAATTACTATTTTTCTGCCTCTTTATGGCAATAAAAAAAAAACATTTCTATTCTCATAGTAATTGCAATTTTTTCAAGTTTTTTCCAATTTTTCTCATAGTAAAATCAATTTTATCCGATTAATCATTATTTTAGATGGAAAATTTAAAGTTTGTTTGAAAATTCAAATAAAAAAATAAAAATATAAAACTGAAATAATTTAAGTCGGAATAATTGCAACACTAATCAGTGTTTAAAAAGTTACAAAAAACAATTTAAAGTAAAATTTATGTCTTCTAACCACAGACTACCTTTGGAAGTTATAATTTGATAGCACCTTATTTGAAAATATTTCCATTAACATGCTAATTCGATTAGAATTTCATAAATGAAATTAAAAAAAAAAAATAAGCATTTCAAATTCAATTAAAAAATGAAAAATCACAAACATCTTCTTCATCTTATCTTATGATAATATAGTAATTACTAATTATATATTCAAGTGCAATGGTAAATTAGAGGTTTCCACTTCTTCGTATCTATCGTACATCAGGTCCTCTGAAAAAGCTGCGAGTAAAGTAACAAGCAGCAGATCCAGATGTGACATCGCAGTCAATTAAGCCGTTCTAGTTCGGCTAATAGGTGCAGACTAATGAGAGGTGTGATGTTTGAGCAGCAGCATTAGCAGAAGAAGAAATGGATGGAGGCTGTCCATCACACAACACACCGAGCGCACCAACTGTATCAACCATACCAAGCAAGTAAGAGAGAGGCAGTAACTACTAACACTAACGTGTGTAAAAACTAAAAAGCATCTCCAGCAGAAAAGAGTCTAAAGGTCTGTGGATATTGAGCAGGCAGCATCAGAGTGACGGTGCTGTCGATCCATTGCCCAAATACGGATAAATGCCGATCGCGCGCGCTTCTCTCCTCCGCCACCACCGCCGCCGATACCAAACTCTTCTTCGGCCGCATGCACACACTGCTGCTTCTTCTTCTCGTCTTCTTGTTCTTCGTTAATGGTTCACCGAGTGGTGATGAGTTCTGCCAGCCGCGGGGCAAATATTATTTATAACCACTACGATATTACACAAAAGTACTGCGAGCAGTGTTTACGATGCCTCCTAATTATCGAGACCGTTTCAACGTTCCCTCATCATCATCATCATCGTCGTCCTCTTGGTCGTCGTCTCCTAGCGTGTGTTCGCTTCACGGTGCACCCATTCTGCTGCTTCTTTGCTTTGCACCACAAACTGATTGTGTCTGAGCTGAGCTGAGTATGTAAATCGAAGCGCGCTCGATATGTGTAATCAATTACGAGAGTGTCAAGAAGAAGAGTCTCTCCTTCTCTTCTTCGCCTCGTTTCTGTACGTGTATAACTTATATACTTGTACGCTTCGGCTGTGGAGCTTTCTTCTGTAAGCTAAGAACTTCTTTCGTCTCGGCTTT
Organism: Holobus sp. GC000080; assembly: GCA_030556065.1. Taxonomy (NCBI): domain Eukaryota; kingdom Metazoa; phylum Arthropoda; class Insecta; order Coleoptera; family Staphylinidae; genus Holobus; species Holobus sp. GC000080. Next base: position 6,273 of record JASKGO010002736.1, read on the forward strand.
AAAGCGGTTCATTTGCCGGTTTTATATAGATAAACGCCACTCATTTACATTTTACTCTACATTTTTTTCCCTTCCTGTGTCTCGCTCTTTCGTTTGTTTTATTTTGTTTTTGTTTTTGTTTTTTTTTTTTTATTCTGAAGCTTTATCTCTTTCACATTTTATTATTTCCAATTGCTGTCAATTATATGCAGTACCAATAATAGGCTTTTCGAGATTATAAATTAGATCCTGTTTTTATTCATCTTTTGCTCCTTTTGTTTTAGTTTTCTATTTATTGTTAACAAGCTCAGATATTTCATGTCTCTGTATTATTTACTTAATTAGTTTTCTTGTTTTTAATGAAGAAAATTTAATATTTACTTAGAAATTACATTAGACAAAAATATATTTTTTTATACCACAAAAACATAAATTAAAGTAATAATATAGATTGCAATAAGAAATTGATACTATTGTTTCATAATAAATAAGTAGCACCTACTTTCAAATAGATTACAACAATTACTTTCTTGTTGATATAGAAAGATTTTAAATTTCAATAAATATCATAAAATTAGGATTTGTTAAGATAAAATCATCAAAATTGAAATTTGATATTTTATTTTACCATCGACCGAACAGTGAGAACTTGCTTTATGTAAATTTTGAAGCTTTAAAAAAACAGCAAGCAATAATTATAATAGTAACTGAAACTATTTAATAGCAGCAAATATTAAAGTGAGCAATTCGCCTGAAGTTGCATCGAATTCCGGAGCATAAAGGTAATAATAATGAAATTCGTTTCGATCTAATGGTTATACAGCTTATCTAAGATAATTTACAGCAGATATAAGACACACAAGTGTGGTACCAAGCAAAGGACGAAGCTCACATACATACACACACACACGCATGCACGCAAACACACACACACACACACACACACACACACACATAAAAGCACATAGGTAATATCTACAAGAAAGAGTAGAGTACAGTGTTAAAGCAATGCAAAGCGAAGCAAAGCAAAGCCAAGAGCCCAACACTTCCTCAAACTATTACACACGTTTTAAATGCTCAAGCAGCTCGTAAATCTATAATTATAGAAAGGTGAGGGCCCCGGGACAGTCGGAATGAAGAAAAAAAAAAACGCTAAAAACCATTACCACAATGCGTCATTATCGGAAACGAAATTATCGGCTCGATGGAAAATTCAATTTTCTACGCGCCATAACGATCGACGATCGAACGGGGACCGAGTGAACGGCCACGGACTCAACGGCACCGAAAAGGAACACCAACACCTTAATTAGGCTTTTTTTTTCTTTCTAGTTTTTCTAAATCTAAATGTATATACCTATACGTTGCATCTTTTCGTAACTTTGAATATATTATTTATTTATTTGTACGCGGAAGGAAATTTCAACAATTCCTTCGGCTTTTCGATTTCAAAATCAAAAACTGTCTGTCTTTGTGTGTGTGATGTGAGTGTATCTTGGGTAATTAGTGGAAATTCATTAAACCAGGACCACGAAATGCATCTGAAATCGTTAAGAAGTAGCACATCTTAATTGGATTCCAGTCGGTTTTTAATTGCAGTCCATGGGTGGTATCAAAATTATATTAGAGCAATATTAGAAGAACGCAAAGGATTTCTTAATTATTGAAAATTTGAAAATTTATTTTAAACGCACACCAATAAAATGTTAATTTTGTTTGTTTTTAATTAAACGCGCAATGCAACGCTATATGATACTTGAATCTGGCAATTATAAGCTGCTTTTTATTTATATTTCAACAAATAAAAGATTTTTTTCTTTAATTATTAAAGCAGATTTTTTTTTAATTTAAAATTAAAAAAAATTGAAAATTTTAAATTAAAAATGCATACCAAAACTTTATTTAAAGTTTAATCTAATAAATTATTTGCAGTATACTGTGTACAATCAAAAAGCAAGTCTTAAAAAGCTCTGTCTTAATAAATAAATATAAATAAAGGTAGTGAGAAAGATAAGTTTCCAGTTTCCGCTTGTAAAGCGTTAAGATTTTTCGCCAAACGTCAATTAAAGCTGTCGCCAATCGAAATAAGTAACACAAGAAATTGAGAACAAACAAACTTTATGCATGGTATGTAAGGAATAAGTGTTGCAAATATGGTATGGCACTGTGATATGCAGAGAAAGAGGAAGATTTACGAGGTTCTTGGCCTCCTATATGGAACACATATAGGGCATTCCAAAAAAGGACGACTTTTGGTCTCACAAAACAAAAATTAAAAAAAATCTCAAGAAATCGTAAGAAAAAGAATCGATTCGAAGATGTTTTCGTGGGCCACAACAACTAAAAATTAAGATTGGGTTAGTGTTTCTAGATTGCCGAACATAAAAACTTACTTTTCTTTGGCATAAAAAACGTCCGAAATTAAGCCATAAGAGAAAAACAACAATAAAATTGCTATAAAAAGTAAATTATCAATGTTTTTCAGTTAATAAATAAAAGCAATAAATTTACGGAAATAATTTAATATTTTTTTAAATTTTTTTCTGATTTCCTAACAGATTATTTATTAAGTTGAATAAGAGCAAAAGGTAGATGGAAAAAAAATATCAACTGAAGAGTTTTGCAGGCCTTCTCTGCGGGCGCAAACAGATCGTAAAACAGCTAGTTAACGCTTGAAATTACCCACAATATGGAAAGGCAAACAACTGCAACGAAAAATTGCTTTTCTTCTTTTCTTTTCGAAACGCAACATCAGAAAATTGTGTCTTAAGATTTAAAGACCTAAAAGACCTAGGTATATTTGTTTTTTTTTTTTAAGAAAATTGTAATTAAATTGAAAATTGTAATTAAATTTTTCAAATTTAATTTTTTTCATTAGAGGAAAAATAAATCCAATAAATGAAAATCAAAACTCTTACCTTAACACTTATTTTGAAGTCTTGGGGCCCTCTGAATGGAACAAACACCTGAAAATAAAGAAAAACAAGTTAAAAATAAAGCCACAAATAAAATATACAACACAAACTAATTTCACATTACAATTAATTAATGCTAATACGAAAAATAATTATAATTATTTGCACTTTCTTAAGGAAATCTCACCATTTTATGCGGCAAAGTGTGCTAAAACGTGTTGACCGCACGAAAATTTGTTCACTACTAACCGTCTCTTATCAACTGCAACTGCAGTAATCGTTTACTTTCTACGTTATTTCCGATCAGTGATGACTAAAAAAAAATTCATCGCTACATTCCTATAATAACACTTTTATTTACTTAATTAAATTGAGTTAATTTGATTGCATTTTTAATTTGCAATTTTATTACTTTACAGTTTACACTGAATGAAAAAGCGAAAATGTAATTAAAGCATTTCGCACATTGTTTACTAAAGCTTTAACTTTAAATCATAATCTTGCTGGTTATTTAATATGTATTTCTAAGGTCATTGCGTTGTTTTTGAAAGAACGTTATGAATGAACTTTTTACTATCTTGGAATAAAGTGCGTGGATGCACATTATGAAATTACCACCTATTAAATAAAAGGAAAGGAAAACTTAACTCCTTTGTTTTTGTAATTTATTTTCCTGCTTTTTTTTTACTGTTTGTAATAAAAATGAAGTCATTTAGAAAATGAAGTAGCAATAAAGTAATCATTATTTTTTTCATTTTGTTAAAAACTATCTAAGTCATAGTTGACATTCAAATTTAAATTATTATTTAATGAAAAAAACTGGTTTAAATTTTAAATATCCATTTAATATTAGGTACATTTCTATTACGTAAACATTTCAATAAATTTCAGATAAAACTGCAATGTTATTTCACTTCATATGCAATTTTTTTTTTAATTTATAATTTTTTTTTTAGATTACAATGTAAGAAAAAAATCGACCCCCGAATGAAATATTAATAAGCAAATGAAAATCAAGTTTTAACCCTTCTACAACACCCTATTTTAGCAATTTTTGTAATTACAAGCAATTCTAAAATAGAATTGATTAATTTCCAATAATATTCAATTATTCAATGCACATAAATTTTAATTCATGACGCAGTAATTAAGGGTGAACTATCATTACATTTAATAATAAATTTATAAAGTTTCTTCATTTCTGGGTAAAAGCAACGGCCCCATAATCTTAGGTCCATATAAAATGAAACCAACAACAGTGAAGTGAGATGACAATTACGGAGGGTTTCTTGTGCGAATCGAAGAAGCGACATTCGTTAGTCGAGGTATTGTTTTGTCTCGAAGAGCCGGGGACAGATTGAAGACACGCCACAAATGATAAGGTAACGTATGCGGTGCGCAACTTGTATATTTAATTAGCGCAAAATCTTTCTTGGACATCGAGCCAAAGCAAACAGCAACAATGGCCGTTTAGAATATAGGGACGGCAGAGAGCGACGAATTCTAAGAGCTTCGCCGCGTCCGTCCGTCCGTCCATCTAAAAATACAATTTATATATAAAATGGTATTGCACTGTGTGGCGAGAGAGTCGACGAAGAGAGAAGAGCCGGAGAGTTATCTCTCCGCCAGTTCTGGACACTGTTTCCCGGAAGTGCACAGAGTCCGATAGGAGAGCTCTCGCTGAGGACCGACCGACCGACCGTTTTTCGATAAAAATTCAACAACGCATCGAGCAAACTGAATGGCTAATCATAAATTGTAAGTGAGACGATAAGGACAATAATAAGTGCAGCAGTACGGTGAAATTTCCTCTCCGGTGGAAAGTAGTCGCTCTTCGCGCGAAGAGAGCCACAGTAGTGCTAGTGGTAGTAGTAGTAGTAGGTAGTAGTGGCATCGTCGAATGGATACGCTGCATACAGTATGTATTGAAGTACTAAGTACTAAGTGCCAGTGGAGCGAAGCTCGAGGATTGCGTATGAGAGGATAATTGGGTTGTCGCCCCGCATCGGGTGGCGGGATATTTTAAGAACACACGCCAGACTAGAAATTTTCTAGATTGAGTCGCGTGTGCGTTATAAATAGTCAATGAAGGCACGAGCCTCCGGTGACATCACACTTGTGTGTGTGTGTGTGTGTTTTTTTTTTTTTTAACTTTTCACGCCTTTCCGGGAGTTGGAAGTGGCATAGAAAAGCGTGCGCCTCACTAGACGCTCCACCAAACATCCAACGGCCATCGGAAAAACCATTCACACACAATCGACCCTCAATCGATTCACATGGACAATCCCTCAAAGGGACCAAATTAATCGCGAAGCAAGCGGCCAACTTACTACCACGTCTTCTTCTTCCTCTTACAAGTGTTTGTGTATGTGTGTAGGTGCGTGCGTGCATGCGTGTGTTTATTTGTTAGAGAGTATAGTGCAAAGTGTTCCGAGGTGGGGAACAATCAAGTAAACCAAAGCAAAGCAAAGCAAAGTAAGTAAGTGAGAGAGAGTTCGAGGACGGACATCGGGAGCCGGAGCCGGAGCCGCGACCTGGGTACGGATCTTCGGGACCCACGCGCCACCGTCCATGACGACGCCTCTGACGTCACCGGTAGCAGAGGCGTACAGAACGAGTTGGCGTACCACGAGAAAGGCTCAACACATGTTCTCGGACACCGGCGTTCATTCATGTCCCGACTCTGGACTCTTGCGGCGCGAGTGCTCCTTTGCTAAATTACCTCCGGTGCGGCCGCTCTTCCGCCGGCGCCGCTTGTGCTTCGCTGAAGTGCGGAATGGCAACGGGCATCGCTGCCGCGTGCCACCAAAATGTTAACCTTAGCGATGCGGAGGGAACACGAAGACTCGAGGGGTGACGGTTACGCGAGACCGCGCGACTCCGCAACAACAGGTGCCGACGAGTTTGTGGATATCCTGCAAGTGCAACAATTGCTCTTGGACAACACCAACAATGGACTCATCAATCAGAGGAATAGCAGTTTCGGCGGTGGCATTGGCATTGGCGGCGGCGGCGGTAGGACGAGAGCGGTGCCGGCGGGTGATACGAGGCGCGGATTGCTGGACACTTATCCGCCGCCGACTTACTATCACCACTATTCCAACTACAACCCTCCGACGTCCAATGTGGACGATTTGGTCGCGCTGTGGTTCACTGGACCAACATCTTCAGGTAAATTAACCACCATATCCTTATCCTTAATACTCTTAAGATTAGATTAGTTTTATTCGATTGAAAGAAACCAAGGCAAACAGCCGGCGGGAATGTTCGAAACAATAATAGGAGTTTGAAAGAATGAGCGTATTAGATGTGTTGTTTTTTATTTTACATTTTGTTCTTTGTGATTGGTGCAAATGCCACCTACTGATTTGTTATAATTGCCGACCACTTTTCGAATCGCCTTTTTGGGCATACCTTATGTAACCCACACACGACCAACGCATTTCACACGTCACCAATCGAGGTCGACATCTTTCACTGGGTTGTGTGTTCTTCGGCGATCCTGCAGGAAGTGAGTCCGGAAGCGCGCTATCAGGAGTGTACCTTTTCCAACAAGTGTTCGATACCCTTGTGGTGCGCAGTAGTGGCAGCACGTAACCACCATCCGACACTCTATGAATGGGAATTGACGTCACTGGCTTTAATGAGCCCTTAGTCGAGCTCCTCTTACCCGAAACCGCATCGCATCACGCCAAATCAATAAAGGACGCACTCAGAGGACGCGTCGTTGTGGTTATACCGTTAGCGTTAGGTACTCGGATAGTAGTACCAAAACAGACAGGATAAATGAGAGAAAAGCACCACAAGTCGAAAATAGACGGGACACGTAATTTTTCGAAATTTGCTCTGATGCAATCTAATTACAGCGTCATTTGGAACGTCGCTCCTGCTTGGTTTATTGCCAACCGATATATTTCAAGCGATGTGCGTCGTTTTTAATAGGATCCACAGCTGTTTGCGTTCGCTCGCTTTAAAATAGACGCCACAATGTATGATGATGTTCCTTCCATCGGAATCCATCCGAGTATCCGATTAATGTTAGTTAGCAATTACAAAGTCGTTGATTTGGATTGCGTAGACTGTAGAGAATCCGATAGATAGGTAGAGAGAGAGAGAGAAAGAGTGTAAGGTATGATGCGTTGTTGCATGCAGGACAATTAGGGAAAAATCGGGTCCTGGAATGGCTCCGAGGGGTGGTTGAATCGATCGATCGATCCGGTGGCGCTTTTCAGGGTTGGCGTCGCGTTGCGTCATCCCGACGTCACGTTACGTTTTCCCGCAGGAGGGGATTTTCCGTGGAGAGAGAACGCGGGACTAGAGAGGGACATAGACCGCGAGCCGCGACTTCATTGGTCCAAAGCGCTGATTGCGACTTCCAAATATGGAACAGATGCTTCATTCATAAAAGTAAAGTCGCTCTCGCGCCGCGACCAGTCTTGGAGCGACATTCGAACCGGTTACGCTATAGAAGAAACGCGCGCCAGCAGCACACCCGCCGCCGTATCCTTGACCGCGCTCCTGCGACGGACGGGTCCTTTCGCGCATTTACAACACACAACACAACATCAGTACGACATCTAAAAATAGTGTCCTTTCGGTGCGTTCGAATACCCCCCCAGGTCAATCACCAAGTCGAAGAAGCGCCACCCGAAGCGGCAAAATAAAAAAAGTGTGCGGCCAAGATAAGCAAAAGAAAAGTTTGTGTGGTACACAGGCAGCCTGCAGCCGGCTAGTCTTTCCATTCCGTCGGCCACCATGATCATGGACGGTTTGGACACGCTGCCCTCACAGCATCACCACCATCACCATCATCATCACGCCTTTCTGATCACCGAGTCGGCGGCGGCTGCGGCCGCTCACCACTTCAACGTGCTCAGCTTCGACACGTGTCTGTATAAGGGTACCGGCAGCAGTGGCGAGAGCGGCGGCAGCCCCGTCCCGGCCGCCACACTCTCCCCCGTCGAGGACGCGTCGCCCTCGGAGGAGGCGCAACCGGGAGATCTCAACACGCCCGTCACCACTTCCAGTGACATACCATCTTTTTTCGGACCGTCGACCGTTCTAGAACCACCACCGATAACCGGTGAGTGTGCGTGCCAAGCACAAGTGTGCAACCGACTTACCGATGTAATAATAGCCAGTTGCGTCACATTCTTCTCGCTCGTATTGTTTGCCATTCTTAGATTATTATGCTATATGCCCATTATGTTTTGTCTACCTCTCTACACTCTATATACCTGTAACACCTATATGTTGCACATAATATCGAATCGATTGAATGGAATTTTGCGACGCGTAAACCAACAACAACTATTTTAATTTCCCTTTTGTTTTACGTGCAAAACATAGCGAGAGTTCATTTACGGTCGCTTCGATTTGTTGTACGAATGAACGTTTGGTTGAGCACTTGGTGGGCTAACCGAATTGAAGGGCATTGATAAAAAGCGTTCGCAGCATAAGGGGTGAGGCGGCGCATCAACAAGTCGCTCAAGGCGCACCGACGACGCGCGAAACTTGGCGGCGTCTCGCCAATCAATAATTTCGTTCATTCACAAATTTCTAGTCCTGCAGGACTCCCATGTCATATCATGTACTATGTGCAGCAAACCGTACACTATACACACGCAATATGAAAATCAATATCCTTTACTATCGCCCGAACATTTTTATCTTATTTTGCGTCAAACATTTTCCACTCTTTTTCCTATTTCTATTATTTTTAATTTTAAAATTTTATCTGCTATTTATTTAATACAATTTCGTAATATTTTATTTTAAATATTTCTCTCAAGAAAAGTAAATTTAAATACTTTTTTTTTTACAAATAAAATTAGAAAGTTTCAAATTAAAACAAAATTTAATTTGAATAGTAATTGAAGTATTTGATAAAGTAGTAGTTAGTCGCACTAATATTCATAGAATCAGAACTTTTGAATAAGTTGCAAAACTATGCATCAGCAAGGATAATACCTATAAAAACTGAAATGAACAGCGGAGGTAAAACTATTGCATAAATTGCAGGTACACTTTGAGATAGTTTGTGCTTTGAGCAAAGTGCATTTGCAAATAGATTCCCGCAGAACGGCAGGATAAATATAGAAAAGCATCATTAAATGTTTTAAAAAGACATATCGTGCATTGCGACGGCATTTTGTAAAAACCATATTCTGCTAAAAATACCAAGTGGACGAAAAAATATAAAATAAAATAAAATAGCGCAAAAGTTTTAAATAAAAATTAAAGTTTATATGTTTTATTGCAATAATTGCAGGTTCTTTAGATCCGGAAGAGTTATCATTGGAGCAGAGTGCGAGTCCTGCACGGCACTCACCTAGTGGAAGCCAGGTAGGCGAGCGCAACACCCCGCAGGAGAGTGCCATTAGTCCTGGCTTACATGAGGAGGACGGCACCAACAACAACAACAACAACAACAACAACAACAATAGTCTCAGCATGTACCCATCTCATTCCGTGAACAGTAACAATGCAACGGGCAAAATGCAACAGCACACAACGTACACGTCGAGCCCTAGCAATATGCAGATGGCGGGCAGTCCTTTGGGCATGTCCAACCAGGAAATGCACTCTCCTTCGGCGGTCAATCCGTGGCTCATGCAAACCGCGTCCGATAAACCACTCTATCCCTCAATGTACAATCTGTTGGGACAGACGTCGCCTCAGCATCAGCAGCAGCAATCGCAACAACAGCAGCAGCAGCAACATTATCATTCTGCAACCCCTAGTCCGGCACCGCAACAGCAACAGCAGCAGCAGCAGCAGCAATACGATGAACGATCGCAGACGGAACAGTTAATGTTGAGTATGGACAGTTTAAAACAGCCGCCGTCCTACAGCACGAGTTGCGCCTCTTCGTCGGCCGCATTGTTAGAAATGCCGCCGCAGACGGATTTAGTGTATACGCGTGTCGGCCAGCCGCTGGTGGCCAACAAGTACCAATGGGACGCTCAGGAGTACGCTCCGCAAAGTGCCGGTTTACTAGTGCAGACCGCGACGAACAGCCTGTTACCGAAACAGGAACCGTTCTGTTCGCCGAAACAGGAACCGTTCGGTAGTGCGAGCCAGTGCGACCAGCAAGGCGGCGGCGGCGGCGGCGGTAGTTACGGCGTCGCCCTAGCCGAATACAATCCATCCACATCGAAGGGCCACGAGATCCTCTCGCAGGTGTACCAGCAGTCGCCGATCCCGCTGAAACTGGTGCCGGTGAAGCCGCGCAAGTATCCCAACAGGCCGAGCAAGACGCCCGTCCACGAGCGTCCGTACGCCTGTCCGGTGGAGAACTGCGACCGACGCTTCTCCAGGTCGGACGAACTGACGCGCCACATCCGCATCCACACCGGCCAGAAACCGTTCCAGTGTCGCATCTGCATGCGGTCCTTTTCGCGCTCCGACCACTTGACCACTCACATCCGGACGCATACCGGCGAGAAACCGTTCTCGTGCGACGTGTGCGGCCGCAAGTTCGCCCGCAGTGACGAGAAGAAGCGGCACGCGAAGGTGCATCTCAAGCAGCGCATCAAGAAGGAGAACAAACTCAATGCGCAGCAACAACCCCAACAGCAACTGCAACAGCAGCAGCAGCAGCAGCAGCAGCAGCAACAGACGCATCACATGCTGCAGCCGATGCTCAGCGACGATAGCCTCTCGTTACCGGTGGTCACATCGACCCTGTGAGAATTGCCCACCGCCGAGTTGGCACCCGGCGAATGTGTTCTCTTTATTCGCGACGACTGTGATCTCGAATCCGCTCGGCTCATCTACGTGCGCATTGAGTAAAACCACTACAACCCCCCGTGCGATGTCACCCGCCACCCCCTGCAGCGCCCATGCCACCCAGCCCCCCAATTTTGAATGATCTCTCCCGATTGATGTCTCTGTGGTCCAGCGCAGCGCAGCGCAAAAAGAAATACCAACACGTGGAGGATGAACGAAGCCAGTTACATTTTCTTTTTTTGATATTTTTCTAATTTTCTTTCAATAATAATAATAATAATAATAATAATAGTAATTATATAATAACAATTGTTCGTTACCTCTGTATTATTGTCAAGGGTGCTGATTGATAAGTGTGCGTCTGTGTGATCTGATTTATTAATTTTTTCTTGAATATATTTTTCATTATTCATTGCACAACATCTACGGAAACTACCTAATGGTATTTAATGCAAATAAAAAATGGTGCTTTCAAAAGCTACAAGAAAAACAGGAAAATTACAACGTAAAAACTAATTGAAATTAACAAATAAAAAAATAAATAAAAAATGACCGCACACTTTGTAAAAGCACCTGTCATCTCTTTGAAACAATTAAAGGAGAAAAAAAAAAAATAAGAAGAGAGCCATTATTTATATTATTTATAGCGCACATTAATTGATCTTAATTAACAAAGGCTTTAATTATTAAATCGTTCGTAAATTTGTTATTTTTTACACTAATTATTTATACTAAATATTATATGGTTGCCAAATAACAAATTCTACTATTACGAAATATTGTACTGTTGTAAATTTATAAAATAAGAAAGAAGAGAGACAAAAACATTCCGTACTATAGTATAAATATGTAGAAATTTTAGAGATAACACAAATACTTCTGAAATCGAATGAATCAATCAAGTGTCAATATAACAATTGTAACGTTAACAAATTGAAATTATGAAATTAATTACCGTTTGCCTTAAATTGTACCAGTTTTGGCAGAAATATTATTGAAAAGAAAGAAATATGATGATGATGATGAAGCAAACCGGCAGAAACAAAAAGGCCTAATGTATAGTTATTATAACACTTACTCTTTATATGACTACTTTTTCGAAGCAAAAACAAAGCAAACAAATAAACAAACAAACAAAAGAATCTATTAATATTTTAAAGAAGAGATGAAAACAAATATTACTATTGCTACTATATTATATATTATTAGTATTCCTATATAAATGAAAATATATAGAAATAATATATTATACATACTGTACATATACAATGTTATTATTGACTTGCATTATTATAAAAAATAATAATTTTATTGTAAATAGTCTATTTAATGATAAAAAAAAATAATGTAAAAACAAAACTATTATGAGAAAGAAAGAAGAAGAAAAAAAACATGAAATGAAAGAAGAAAAAACGTTTGTTGTTGAATACACACACACACACACACTTTGAGTGTTTCAAATAATTATACACACTAATTGTTGTTGTACTCTATACTAACTAATCAGAGGGTTGTTGTTGGTTGTTCTCCCCTTTTGAAGAAAAGCAAAAAAACAAAAAAACAAAAACAAACAAAGAATGATGTTGAAGAAAAACGAAAAAAAAAAAAAAAACTTTTACGAATTTTAACACTACTATTTTTATACCCTGAAATGTTACCCTTAGAGGAGGAACTTCACAAGAGGCTGTTGTATGTGAATGTGATATTTGCGATTATACAATTCTCAATATGCTACTACCCCTTGAATCCCGGCCCCCCCGGCCCCCCGCCACCCTCACAAAAAACTCAATTCAATTGTCGATGTGTATATAAGTGTGGTTTACCATCCTTCAAAAAATAATTATTATTAATACTATTAATAAATAAATGAAAAAACAAAAAATGTAAGTGGACACACACTGTATAGAGTATCCTTTTTAAAAAAAAAGGAAAAAAAGGATATTCGCGTGCTATTCGGAAATAAAATGCTGAAAATAACTAAACCAACCACGAAAATTAATCAATTGCGTCATCATAACACCTGTATCATACTGCATCTGTGGCTAATTTAGTGTTGTCGGTGCTTAGAGAGTTTATTTCAGAGTCAACGATCTTTTAGCGGGCGGCGGCAATAAGCAAAATCCGATGCATCTCATTGCACAATTATTTTTTTCTTTTCTTCTACTTCTCTACATTTTTTACCTTACGTTTTAATTTTTGTTTTATTTTTATTTTCTTTATTTTTTTTCCTGATCTTTAATGACGTCAGAATCCTGTTAGCGCGTGCCCCACCTTGCAAGAGGACCAAGCCTGCATTCGATGGGCTTGCTTGCTGCAGTTGCTGTGGCTGTTGCATTAAAATGCAAGTTTCCTAAACAGTCATTCGGAGTGGACAACGAGTGACGAGCGTGGGATGCGCGTATTACTAATACCCGCTTTTTCTCAATGATCTCTCTTAACGTTAAATTAAAACTTAAAACTTTCTTCTTGTATAGTCTTATAAGCTTAGAGTGACCACCCCTTTTAATTTTTGCTGTTTTTGTAATTTTATTTCAGTATTTTACCTTTTTTACCATTTTAAAGTTTGCATTTTCTGTGAATCGCACCTTTTCTAACAGGGATTGCTTTCTAAATATAGCTTAGATTTTGCACTTGACAGTTGCTTTTGAGTTCTTTTACAGGAAAAATGTTGTTTGTTGCTTTTAGTAATGTTTTCAAACCATTTTTGGTTTGATTGACTTTTGAAACATTGAAAATTGTAAAAGAAAATCAATGTGATGTATACAGGATGATATCCAGAAGGACTAATTGGAAGATTCAGAATAAATAAATTACCTTAGAGAATTCCAATTTTGGAAAAAACTTAAAAATAAACCTTTAAAATAATTTTCTGTGAAATAATTCCTTACTTTTTTGCTAGAAAATTAATCAGGACTTTTATCAAATGCCTAATTAAAATTTGAATTTTTGCTTATTATTAATTGTTATTTAAAAAAAAATGATTAACTCACCAAAACACTTTAATTTCCCCTTCAGTTAGAAACGTTGGTCCTGCGTTATCCTGCAACAAACAAACAAATCATTACTATAATTAATAATTAACATTTGGCGATTTTTTTTTTTTCACAAAAATTACAAAATAAAATCCGAGGACTACTTTTTATAAAGCAAAAACTTGTTAAAAATTCTTAAAAAATAAAATATCATAAAACTAAAAAAGTCAGTTTTGCGCGCCTACTCTTTTCACAAATAAGGATTGACCGAAAAAATCCAATCTCTTCGTCGAAACAGTAGTAATAAAAAACGCAACTTTTCCATTATCATACATTTCTAAACGATTTCTTTCGAAAATTTATAATAAATGTAAGTACGTAAGAAAGATCTCCTAATCCGGAAGTCTTTCATCATCGAACGAACTCAAATAATATAATTTCGATTGGAATCTGTGCGCATCGCATCACAACGCGACTCGTATTTCTTGTTGCCCGCTGCTTGCGGTGATATGTCCGTCCATTCATAATCCGGCTGCACTTTTAATGCATAAAATGCGCGCAACTCTTCTTCTCCACAAACGATATAAATCCTGTCTAACGTGTGTGTTTGTGTGTGCAATGTGCATGCAGATTATTATTCTGCCACATATAGAAACTCGCGCGAGGAGAATAAGAAAACTTTTCAATAAATGAATAAAGCTGTTTGTGGCCTTTTCAGTTTTATTATATAAAATATTGGCTGCCTTTTCACTTCAACTTTTGCATTTATTATAATTTTTTCACGTTTTTATTTATTGCTTTGAGTGTAATGTATATATTAATTTTTTTATCAAAAACTAAAAAAAAAATTGCAATCAGAAAATCATTTCAAAGGAGTGAAAATTCTAATTTTCCAAATTCTCAAATGCAAAGTAATAACCTCAGGGATTTCTGTAAAATAAACTGGGAGATACTGATGCTGAAATATAATTAGGACAATCTATATCAAATGCAAAGCAAACGAATCTTTTTTTCTTGAGGAATTTCTTAGTTTAAATAGAAAAATCAAATCTCACAGCAAATAATGAGTTGTGTAAGTTGGTGGTAATATTAAAACGAACGGGACAGAATAAAGTGGCTTTTCGGATCTCTCTCGACGCTTTCATTGTGTCTCCTCAGTCCTCTTCTTCTTCTTGTCTCTGCTCCTCCAGCATGCATATACACATGCACACCCATTTGCACACCAAATCCACACACACGGAGCACACAGAAAGAAAGAAAGACCACGAATGTAGATGAATATAACAACAACAAGACTATGGATGGTGTATAAGAAGAAGACGAAGACGAAGACGAAGACGAAGAAGAAAGAGTGTGGTGTGTATAAGAAGAGAGTATATAAAAATGTAGAATACGATTGTGTTTATGGTGCTACAAGTTGGAGGTGCGGTCCTCCGGATAACCAGTTCCTAATCGTCCCAAGAGTTGTGTGCATAATGCGACAGGCATCGCCAGGATGGAAGAAGAGTGTTCGACGTATGTGCTGCTCGCTGGCTGACCAACAACAACACAACACCAACAACAACAACACAGCATCAGGCATGAGGCAACGAAAGACGTCTTGCTCAAGACTCAAGAGAAACAACACACCAGAAGAGAAGAACCAACGACATTACTATTTGCAGTTGTGTGTGGTCTACTACACTACACTCTTAAACATTTTCAACTCTTTTCAACAATACTTTTCTTCTTAGCTATTTTTTTTTATAACGCAAAATTAAATTGAAATAAATTTTGTCATTGGCAAAATGATATGAAGATGTTAAATAAATTCTTTGAACAAAATACAACTAATGGTTGAAATACTAGAAACCATTGTCTGTAAAAAAAAAAAAAATCCTAATGGGATTAGTCAGTCTGCAGGTCCATTGGAAACGAAGAAAAACGAAGAATAGCCTTGCTTGGAGCAAAATAGGTGTTCAATGGACAGTGAAATCGATTCAATTCAATTCGAGAAATCATCTACTGATTAACATATATCGCGATTCTTGCGCATAGCATGTATCCTTCACTTGTGCAAAGTGCATTTGTTTTATCTTTTTCATTTTCGAATTAATAATTGTGTATATTGGCTCTGTGTGCGCTGCGAATGATTTGCATAGTTATTGCTTTTCGATTATTTGCTATATTGGACTGCAATTGAAAATAATGTCCAAGAGCTGTTCATAAATTGTACTCTGTTTTCATTCTGCAACTGCATTTCAATTCCTTCTGCTTCTAGCGAAAAAATGTATTTTCAACTTGGCAGAAAACAACCTTTCTTACTGCAACTGCATTCATTTTACAATCTAACCATTAACTTAATAAATGAAAATAAAAAAAAATGAAACAGTAGTAAAATAAAAATTTAGTCTGTGACATTGCGACACTTGCGCGATGTAAATCAGTTGGCGGTCGTTACGTTAGAGGCTTTGAGAAGAAGGAGTTGCGTGTCCGTCCACCGGGTCTCCACTTTAAACGTCGTCGTCGTCGATGATCCCGCGTGGAGATGTGACAGAGCACGGGGATTCGAAACAAAAGATGAAATGATAGAGCACGTGAGGACAGAAGCGGACAGCGAAGAGATGAATGTCCACTGCGGCTGCCGAAGCTGCTGCTTGCAACTGCTGCTGATAGTTGTAGGCAGATACAACTGCTGCAGAGATGTTTTCTTCTTACGTCTTTCAACTCTTTTACCATCATCAGCCACACGACAATATGGCAACCAACACATTACATATTACGTACGGCCTAACTAACTAGCTAAACGTACGCAATAATAACACACACACACACACACAAAATACTGAAACGAGTCGAGACTCGAGGAAAAGGATATAAAGATAGGAAGTGGAGACACAGCACAGATAATGCTGCTCGAAATTAACTCATTTAATGAAGCGTTTCGCAGAAGAACAACCAACTATAGGCCTTGAACTTGCGCAAAATCATTTCTATTGTCTTTTGCTATATAGTTTACACATAATTTTATGCAAAAGTTCTAAATTAAAGTTTTTTAAAGTTGGTAAATTGTGTGGATTACCCTCTATGGATTCATGGTAGTAGCAATATAAAATTATGAAATATTTGTTGCCCTCTGTGGTGGTTGTAAAGGAGCAATTATTATCGAAAGTTTATTGTGGCAAGAAGCGAATGCGTTGATTCAATAAAACTGTTATGAGTGTCTTTATAAAGTACAGATAGAAATCGGCGTTGAATAAAATTTCAACTTTAGTGTATCTATAGTATATGCACAGTCCACTCACTTCTTTGCAACAACAAAAGAACTGAATGAATCTCCTACACGAATCCTGTATATGGTAAATCGGGTAAATTGTTTTACGTAAACGAAGAATAAATACAGTTATAATTATTGCTTGGAAATGTTAACAATGATCGTACAATTTAAAACAAGCTTTATATTAACTGTGCTGTAAGCTGGATTCATATTTCTGATAACTTTTAACTTGATTTGTTTTTAATTTTAAAACGTTAATTTCCAAAGGAATTTCAAAAAGAAAGAATTTTGCTTACCCATAAACTTACATAACTTTACTTTATTTACAGATTTTATAAAATCAAATAAAAAAAAACAAAAGCAACAATCAATAACAAAACGCACCCACACAATATGAAGCTAAAAAAGGGAACTTTGCATAAACGTTTTCTTTTTCTTAATAATATAAATAACTTTAGCAATTGAAATCCGAGAGCACAACAAATGAATTGCGCAATGCTTATGTTATTGTTAGTAATTCGCCAAAAAGAAGACACTTGCAAAAGGGTAATTCACTTGTGCATAATTTTAATAATAATAATTTTAAACAAATTGGTTAATTTGGCATGCATTGTGCGGCTCCTTTTTTTTTCTGTTCAAACACATAAAGCGACAATAGTTGAAGGAGAAATGAGATGAAATTCGTCTACAACATAGGCTGATTTGAAACAGTCAGTTAGTTTGTTAATTTGTAAGAAGCGGTGCGTCTCAGAATTTTTTATGTCAACAATATAAAGTAAAAGGTGAACAAAGTGAACACTAAAAAGAAAATATCCCAGGCTCGCTTTACATACATATATTGTACGTTCACTTAACAATTACACGGAGCAGTAAAATCCCAATAAAGTTGGAAGTGAGCAAACATAAAAATCAATGTTAAAATAAATGTTATTAATTTCAGAAAACAATGTTAAATTTCAATGATTTTAAAACAGCTGCACTTTTTCATATTTTCTGTGAAATTTTCATTTAATTAAGTTAATTAAAATAATTGAATTATTATAAGTTAAATCCTCTTTTACTTAAAAATTGATTCTCACTTTTGCACTTAGAATGCAATAATTTTAAATATCAATAAAAGCAAAAAACCAATTACACAATAAGAAAAATGCAAAAATGTCTAAATTGCATTTCTCTGCTTATACGAGAAGACAAAAAGAATAAATAGGCACTGCGGCACTGATAATAAATCTATATGACTCCCGTGTGAATGGCAAATATAAGTATTACGCATACCGTCATCAACATCATCATTGGTAAGTAAATACTTTTAATTGCTACTTTGTTTGAAGACCGCCTGTCCGTGAACTGTAGAAAATCGAAGAAAGGCACGCAGCAGCAGCAGCAGTAGTAACAACAATATTTAAGTAAGTATGAGCAGTAGTCGATGGCCATCGGGAAAATCGTTTGGTAATCGTTCTCTTAAAAGCGTCTCCTGTCCACAGAGCTGACCGCATCGCAGCATCGTAAACGAACAGGATAAGTAGCCTTTCGATTTGCCTGCCTCTTCAACGGTCTCTCTCTCCTTCGCTTCATCAAGCGCCTGCTGCCTTATTTCTTTAAACTTTTAAGGAGTTTCATGTTTGCTTTTTCTTTTGTTTCACTTTGAAGTTCGATGATGTGCCACTCGTCTTCGTTAATTATTATTACTCAAGATTCAATTTAAATATAAATGCTGCATGTTTATTTAATATTTTTTTGTATGAGCTTTTTAATATGCCTTTTTTATTAATAAATAAAATTCAGAGAAGAAAATTTTCCAGGTAAATTTAAGTTTTGTTTCTATGGCCATAAAATGACAATACGTTAATGCAATGAATTAATTTTAATCGCATTTAATGAATCGATATGGAATTATGGAATTATGCAACAAGATTTCACGTAAACAAACAATTAAAATTAATACCATTAAATATAATAACACCTAGCTAACTGAAACAGATCCGATAGCCTCATACTTGATTTTAATCTTCATTATTAGTTTGAATTAATTTAATTTAGAAGTAAACATCACGAAAGAGAAATAAAAACCTAATTCAAATAAATCTCAATCCTTAAAAGTAATACTTTACTTGACTTAGTAATAAGTCTCAGAACAGTTTGAATTTTAAAATCAAACCAGTGAGACCAATAAATAAGATGATTATCCAATCATTTACAGTTCGATACCATGATGTGATTAATATTATCTAAATTATATAATAATATATAATATAAAGAAGACGTTGGAAATATGACTGTCTGGTCAGTCATTCAATCAATTCACTAAAGCAGCTATGATGTGCTGATATATTATACATTTTCGATGCCGAGATTACCAATGGCGAAATATGCAATAACAATAATAATAATAAGGATAAATAATGAAGACAGTGGATGCAGTGTATGCGATAAATGTGGGTCAAAAGTGTGTTTTCTGCATCAATACATTCGCTTCCTTCTAAATATATTCATATACAGGGTGTTTTCATTTAATTTTATTGCTATTGTTGACTGTGCCATTTAAATCACAAAATTAAATAAATTTCACTTTAAATTATAAATCGAAAACATCCTGTAGGGTTTATTTGTTTAAATTAAATGCAAATGCATCGAAAAGCAGTTTAAGAAAAGAAATAAAGTGGTGGAAATTGGGTGTTGGACGTTGAAGAGTCGTGCAAAGACACGTCGAAAATGGAGGCTGCGGTCAGCAGAGAGGACTAAAGATGCAAAAAGAAATGAGAGAAAAAAGGCAGCGTTTCAGAGAGCTGGTGGTGTGTATCGCAAAATTCAATCTTTCGCTGTTTCTTCTTCGGGTTATATACATTAACACTCGTACAGAGACACATATTCTCCGTGGTAATATGCTAACTACAGTAATATTGTGGTCGTTAAACGAACGGAACGCATATTTTCATTTGGCACGAATAAGTTGCTCGTCTTATTTTAATTATCATCGCGTACAACATTCATACGCATACAAACAGAGAACCGTTTAATTAAATATGACTTCATTATTTCACTTATGTGCAGGTGTAATAAAATCGAGACTTTAAAAGGTGTGCAAAGAATTTCTTATTTCTGTGCCTTTGCAAAGTTTATGTATGTACATACTTTATGCTCATATCGCGAATATTTTACCATTTTTTAAAGTCAGTTTTTCTGCTTTGTTATGGGCATTTTTATTTTTTAATAATGTTCATTACCTAAATGCTTTTGTAAATTGCTATACTTAATTTAAAAAAAAATTCAATTTAAGTTATCAGCTGAAATATAAACGCAAAAAATGTATTTAAAATTGTTTTTTGCTTTATGAGAAAAAGATTTTTTATGTAAAAAAAAAAAAATAAATAAAAACAAGATATAATAGTAATAAGTAATCATTTAATAAATCGATGCAAATTTATTATAGCCATGGCACTTTTTTCTCATCATTTTATTTCCAATTTCCTGATATTAAATGAGCAGATGAAATGACTTTATCAGTGTAAAATGAACTGTAAATCTAATTGCATTACTCGTTTTCACTTCTTTTTCTTTTTTGCTTTTTGCTTTTTAATTATAATAATATTTTCGCATATTTAAATTTTAATGTGACGATGATATAAGCAATATGAGTGGTTTAAATTTATGTGAAATTTCATTCAAGTTTCCATTCATACTTTCTGCTGCCCACACTAACAACACACTTTTGCTCCTTGGCTGTTTTCATCTTTATTCTTGAGGTATACATAAAATGCACGTCAAAAGTGCAGAAAAACTGAGCCAGAAGAAGAGGGACACGAATACTCTCTCTTTCTCTCTCTCTCTCCATTCCCGTTTCGAAATTGCGAAATGGCACTCGGCAGTAATTAAAAAACGTCCAATCGATATACATATATATATAAAATAAATGGACGTATAGGAGTCGGACTGTTGGCGTAAACGTGACCGGTATCAATAAACTTCTTGCTGGCCGAACCGCCGCAAGAACTCTCAACCTATATATTTTCAACGTATACGTACGTACATTTGAGAGACACGCGTTTCGTGTTGAGAATTATCGCGAAATTCGATAGGAAGGAATGCTGCCACTTCTTCGCCACCTGAACACCGCGCTTCGGTAGCATTTTATTAACTCTCAAAGTTCATTTTTAAACTAAATTTGAACTTTTTAAATTATGCAGTATAAAAATCATAATAATTAATCAGTGCTATAAATAATTGTCAAATTTCAAGTAATTTCATGATATATAGAAATGAAAACTAATAAATCAATTATATCTGTGAATTGCGTCTATTCAAGCGGCCAATCAATGAAACTGACGTGGAACAACGCAACAATTACGTAATAACACAAATGCGATAAAAATTAGATTGAACGATTTAGTTTTTTTTTTGTTTTTACTATGTGCAACGTTTAATTTATTAGCCAATTAGTGACAGTGTGGTGGCATCCCCTTTTGCGTGTGGGAAGGAAATTCGAGGAAACGACGGTTGCGGTGCATTGCACACTTCCACGAAAATTCTCTGCGGGCAGATAATTCCTTTAAATCTAAGGGCTTTTCCCGGAAACAACATAATACTACATTCTAATATTGCGGTAATGATGAAGCCCTAACGTAAAACAATACCTTTCATGAGATAATTAACACTTTAACAACGCATAATATCTATAAAAATAAAGAAATTAATTAAAAATTATTAGCTAAATATGAAATTTTGTAATTTCACCACAAGAACAATGAATTGAAAAATAATATTTAAATTATATCTCCAAGAAAAATGTAAAAAAAAAAATGAAGTGTTGCAATTAAACTTTGCGATAATGGCAATCAATTAAAACAATAATTCCAGCAAACTTTACAAGAGCAAATAAGTACCTGTTGCTTGGGCGAACCCTCAAAAATTAATACAACAAAGCTCAGGAAGCAGCAAAACCTCTGACCTTTAGCCGGATCAATTGCAATATGAAAGGTCAAAGGATCTGTATATACAGATATTGTTGCGACCCTTATTCCGCGCCCTTGTCCCTTCGAATGACAATGGAAAATATTAGAAAAACAAACAAAATCATAATAGATAAATAATAAAACAAGAATAAAACTGGAAGAAAATTCCAGCAGCAGCTTGTTTTGTAGGAAAGCGGCAGCAGGAGCAGCAGCATTAATGTAATATCGATTATGGGGGGTCGTTTCACTTTCAGCAGCAACGGCGGCAGCAGCCGAGGCTCGTTCAATGTCTAGGGCTAGGTTGACGGAGGAGAGAGCGTGCCGTGCCGGCTTGCTTGCTTGCTTGCTCTTTTCCCGATTTTCATTCATGAAACGCGCGCTTTCCCAGGCCGCACACGTCACCCGCCCGTTCGATATCGTTGACGTCAGAGCGCGCAAATGCTTACGTCACGCGGCCTCCCCAAACGCATGCACACACACGGAACGAACGCACGAGTAGGCGTCAGCCGCCCCCGGATTTAGGGGTGCCGCAGCTACGAAAATACTAGCCCTTGACCTACATCCAGCCCTATCCTATATATATGTATATATGCATGTTTTCCTTCTCTTTTACTACTATGTAGGTACTAGCTGTTTTGTTGTGAGCCGGCCGGCCGGTTTCCTCTTCCTTCCGCATTTTACTGGGGTGCTCAGCTGCCGCCACCAGGACATTTATTACTGTTATTATCGGCTACGTAGAGAATATTTCAAGGACTTTTAAGGAATACGACCTAAGGGGTGGACATTACGTGATTTGTGGCATTTCCCTATCTTTTTGGGATTTTTTCTATTTGTTTTTATACAAATCGTAATTCAAGTTATAAGTTAAAAATATCACAATGAAAACCCGGCGCCTTCACAAGTGGTTTTTCAATAAATTTTGTATTTCCTCAATGTAAATGACATAATTATTTAATAATTTAGTATTGTTTAGTCAATAATTTCAATATGAATTCGTTTTCACTTAATGTTGTCGTGAAATATTCATTCAATAATCGATATATTCTTTTGAATTACTGCATAGTAGAATAAAATAAAATAAAAAAACGTAACAAATTAGAAAGAAAAATTAATATCTATTCATTGCAAGATTTAAAATGTTGATTTAAATAAATATCATTGTTAATAAAATAATATAGATAAACAACTGACATTGCAATGATTTTAAGGATTTAATTATAAGTAATTTCAAAGATGGCCATTATAGCTTTTGAACATTTTTCCCATTAACAGTGCGAAGGTTTATGTGCATTGATTTTAAGAATTATAGCAGTGCTTATTTAAAGGACATAAAATTATGCCTCCCAGATATTCAGACACACTTTAAGTACACATAAATTACTAATAATTAATTCTCCAACATGGATATAAAGCGACATTCCTTTGTCTTAAGTACTTTTGCATTTGGAAATTAACTACACAAACAAAAATTACTTTAAATACACCACATTTGCTTAATTCAATGCATAAAAACATTAACTTGTGTGTAAATAATGCATCGCTGATTTTTCCTTCATTATTTTTGGAAAAAATCAAACTTTTTCAAAGTTTTATTTTTATAATTACTATCTAATTAAAACAATATAAAAGTAGATGCAACAAAAAACTTTGAATTTTTTTCTTTAACTTTAATTGATGCAATTTTAAAATATTAATTCCAAATGCACTTAAAATGCATTTCAAATAAAATGTTTTGGCGAAAAACGAACGCTTATTATACTACCAATACATAACAGCAACAGTAATCCTTTTCATAGATAGTAGTATCAATCAGCAACCGTTTTAATAGAAAATACTTATTTTGAAAACAATTATGAAGAATCAATTAGTAATTAACGAAAAAATTGCAACAATAACGACTGATTAACGCAAAATTAAACATGTGTTTCATTTTTCTGCAATGATTCTCGACTGCTCATGCCATCTATTGAATGGTAGTTAAATCTTTCACAACATTTATGCATTTATTGACTTCTCTCGCCATCTATTGAACGGTGGTAAAAGTTGACACTTTAAAATTAGTTACCTCTTTAAAAAATATTGATTTTTTTTTAAATCAATATTAGCGATCATTTTTTAAAAGGAAAATTCAGAATAATTTCCTTTAACAGTTGATTTTATCACAAATTTTCAATTTATTCAATCATATAAAACAATTATCAATGCAAAGGAAACAATTCCTTACCCTATTTCATCCTCATCCGTACAGTTTATCAAATTGGGCTCCGATTCCGCTCTTTTCTTTAAAGTCCTATCCTGCGGAACAACATATTCCACTTCTTTTACATCTTTGGAATTGCATTTAATATTTGGATCACTTTTGGAGAAATCCTCCTCCAAAGCCAAGTCTTCGCATTCCACCTTCAGCAATTCATCGTTTAACGTGGCATTTTTTAAGTCAACCGTAGAATTGAAGAACATGGCAGGTCCCAAATCGGCGTTCAAAACACTTACGGAACTTTTAGTGCTATGATCAATACCATTGCCGGTTATTTCCGATGTTATCGGTTTGGTAGGACTGGTGGCTGTATCTTTCAGCCAATCCTTAGAAACATTTTTGCTGGGCAAAGGACTATTTGATCTGTTGGCCGAAGAAGAATTCTTCTCTAATTTATGTTGGGCAATCAGCCAACAAGCCAGTCCTAGCAAAAGAATGCTGTTCAATATACGCAAAGAGCCGGTGCACAAAAAGGCCACGAAACTGATGATAATTGAAGCCATATCATTGATTTTTATCGCGTGTCCTATCACACGCATCATTACAACACCCAAAGGCAAGGGAATGAAACCCATCCTGCGAGCCACCAAATCAGAGTGATCGGTGAAGGCGTGCTTTTGTCTGGTTTCGGCCATATCGTAGGCCAAACTTGTCGTGTAATCTTTATACACGTCCACTTGCAATTCATTAAAACGAGTAATGAAAGCATGCTTAATCCAATCAACAAATATCTCTGCTGTTAGCACTATAATGCAATCAGGCAACAGCACCCAGAATCGCTCAAGTTTCCACGAATACTCCTTCATGGTCTGCAGGACCACTATGAAGAGCAGAATAACTAAATGGAAACGTTCGCGTACGTCACTGCATGAAACTTGGAACAGATTATTTTTGTCGAACTTTTTGAAGACGCTTCCTTTCAATTCCACGAACTAAAAACAATATCTTTTATAATTTAGTTTCAACATTCAGTAAGAATACTCACATTATTTGACATCATTATAGTTAATAAGGCCTTATTGTTTGAATTGATTGCCACATTTAATGTGGTGGCTTGGCATAAAACTAGAAGACTATGTAATACTGATTTCCAAAAATTAAGGAAAACATCAATTTAAACTTAAAAAAAAAATAAACATTGAATAAAAAGGATACAGACATAAACAATAGCAAAAATCAAATGTGGAATCACTCCAAGGTGTTCCCTTTTTCTGCCCCTGGGCTCAGTGGCAGTCCAAAACAGGGCATCAATTGTATCCTGACCAAAAGCAGAGAACAACCGGTCGCCCACTTCAAGCATATTGTAGAAAATATACAGCTTAATGACTGATTGGCTCTTAATTAAATGATACATCATGTTTGTATCAATGTAGAACATTAAAATTGTACACATAATTAGAATGACTGCTTTCAGTAAATCACATTTTTCAGCGGGAGATAATGTTGTACTTGAAGAACCTCTCTGCCTTAAACTGATAAAATTTTGTTTAAATTTAAACGAAAAATTGGCAATTTTAAACTTACCCAAAGCATTCTCCAAATGGTTTTGTAATTAAAGCCCATAAGGCTAGCAAAACCCTCAAAGGCAGAAACGTGTAAACAAAAAGAAAAGAGTCAGCGCATTGCATGAAGCCATATATCATAAACTTTTCGACTTCACGAGGTATCTTCATAAAAGAGTATACTTTTTCTCTGCGAGCTGAAAATATTTCCTTTTCATGCTCCAAAACATAACCTCTGGTGAGCTCCACTTGCAAGAAGGAAAATAAATTAGGTACAACATCTAAAACAAATAAAAATATGCTTTTTAAATTTACTGCTCGATTTTGTAATTACTTTATTACCTCTCTTGGGTGAATCTACATCATCAAACTTAACATATTCACTTTTTTCGTTTTTGTGAATGTCTTCTACTTTTCCTTCATTTGAAAAGAGGATTTTTGTCTGTGAACGAAACCGAATCTTCTTCTCATTGTTTAAGGCATTAGAATCACTCATGACTTGTACTTTATAATGTTATAAATTATAAATTATCATCATAAACTTTCGGCAACAGCTGATTTTCCGTAACATGAAAATCTTTGTGACGTTTTGCTTCAAATATTACACAATGGAGACATGCGCAATTTGAATTCAATTCAAATATTGTTCAACAATTCTAAAAAATAAAAAAAAACACATTAATAAAATAATTAATATCGCAAAAAACAGGAAATTCAACATGGTAAATTTAATAATTAACCACAGAAAACAATGCATTTCATCAATAAATAGTATTTAATTTTTAATAATTAATTTAACAATGATTAATCAATTAAACTACATTTACAAACATTTAAATACAAACAAATATATTCATCTTTATAATTAATAAAGCGTCTGTTGAATGGTTGAAACAATTTTAATGTTTTTTCAACTTTAAGTTCTTCTGAAGGAAGATATTGGTCATTAACTAATACTAAACAATTGTTGCAATCACTTTGCAAGCATTTTAAAAAACATCTTCCAAATTCAAAACGAATTTCTTGGATTTTCAAAGAAACGGAACCATCGTTTTCACTAATTTCAGGAACGTAACAATAGTCAGCAGTATCTGATAAATATTTTTCGTGTCTCCACAAATCGATATGTTTCTTTTGGTCTTGAATTGTTTTAATTGCTTGTCGTGCAAGACCCCCCTTTTTGTACTTGTTTCTTTTCTTGGTAAATTCATTACTGGTGCTAGTGGATGGAAAATTAGATAAGTCAAATGTGAAATAGTTGGAAGACGAATTTTCTGAAAGCTCAGAGGATTTTGATTCTTGACTGATTACTTTCTCAATAATTATTTGTGACTTTTTCGGAGAGTCTTCTAAAGTTATTTGAACAGTTTCCCTTTGACTACCTTCAACCACAATTTTTGATTCTTCTATAGAATCATTTAAATTGCGTTTTACTGGTAAAATTGAATTTGCTACTTCTTCTGAAAAGCCTCCAATGATTGGTGATTGAGCATTTGATTCCAGAGGAAAAATTGTCTGTTTTAGTATTGGCGATACTAATCCTGAAGATTCCTGAGTGTGAGTTTCAGTTTCCAATGAAGAAAATCCATTGGTTTCTTTTTTGAATGAATTTAAGTGTATCCATTTGGGTCGTTTGGGCACAGGGCTTTCCATTGCTTCAAGTTCATTGCTAATATTTGAACCATCATTAGAAACATTATCTTTGCAGGATGTAATTTTGAATTCCTTAAGTTTTGTGGCAAGAAATTAGAATTGAGAAGAACCTGTAAATAAAATTTAAATTATAGACTTTTTTAAATAAAAATTAAAACTTACTTGTTTTTCCTAATAGTTTAGGGAGTCATTTCCTGGTTTTAAGATGAAAACATATAAGGAATTTACAAGAAAACAATCCAGGGACTAAATATTGAAAATTGAAAATAAATAAACGAAATAAAGCAATTTTTTAGGTTATTTTAAAGGGCCAAAAGTGGGTCAAACTTCTAGGGTTGGTAGCAAGCAACCAACAGAACAATTTTTTTATTTTTAATATTTTAAAATTAAAAAAATTGCAGAACTATTAACAATAATTATTGCAAAAATTCAACACACCACTGTTAAATTAAAACAATTTTAAATAAAATATAGAAAATTATTTTTTTAAACATTACCTTTTTATGCAAGTTTTATTTTATACATTTTATTTTTATTTTTACATAAAGTTTATTACTTTTAGTTTCAACGAAAAACATTAATACTTTGTTAGTTTTAAATTAAACTAAAGTAATAAAACAAAATGGACATTTATTATTGCCAAAACTTAATATTTATTACTTAAAACGGTATTACTTTTTTGTTTATTTGTAATAACTACAAATAAGTTTAAACTAATGTTAATTGATTTATTTTTACATTCAGTCACATCAATTTTTGTTACTTTTTAAGGAGTCTGTTGTGACAATTTATTATTAATTTGATTGCTTTAAATTTTTGTCTTTAAAATTTCCAAATTGTTATTCTATGATTGTCTTTTTGTAATTTTTAAAATTGTTTTTCAAATTTATAATACACTCCGGTTATGTTTTAGGGGTAACAAAAATGTTTTCAAGTACAAGTACATCCCAGGTATTCTACAACAATTCACAGGTTTTATGGTTTTTGCATTTAACATTCAATATATACTATATGTTTTAGTGTGGGGCCTTTCAGGGCACATATTTGGGCAGTTTTTCTTTGGTTTTTTTGTAGCTTTCGGAAGAAATTCAGAGCAAATGTTTGCTTTTTTTCAATAAATGGAATTTACTATTTCTTCAATTCAATGTAAAAAAAATATTTTTAACAGAAATTTTCAGTTAAACTCTTAAAAAAAAAATAGATTTCATTTATACAAAGTGATTAAAAATGCAGTGACCCCCATTTTATTTTTATTTTAGACAACAAAGAAAGTCATAGAAATTCTAAACTACTAGAAACTTTTATCAATTGCTGAGTATTGCATTTTTAATCGCACTGCAAACAAAAATAAACCCATTGGAGCTAAATTTAAACTGCAAAAATCATTAAAAACTGATTTAAAAAAAAAATGAAAGCACATAATTTAAAATCAATAAATTTCCACTTATTTAAAATAACAAACATTTCCTCAGTTCCATATTTCGGTAATATTATTGGAAACATCAAGCAAATTGATACCAAGGAAAACGTCGACAAAAATAGAACCAAAGAAAAAACAAAAAGAAAACTTTGAACTTATACTTGCATGTTACTCAATATGCCAGCTAGATACATTAGAATTTTCTTTCTTTTTTTAGTGTGAGAGATATCATTTGTTAGCAAATTATTATTTTTCTTTTTGATTTAGTTATGTTTGCTGCATAAATGTATACAGTAGGTAGAAAAATATAGAGTACATCCTTACTTAATGTTGAGTCTAAAAAAAAGAAAAGAAAAATACTGACAATTATTGCTAGATTAGTTTCTATTAATGACTGCACTCTTAACCGTATTTGTGCAATTGCAAATGACTGTGAACACTCTAGTTGCGAATGTGCGAGCCGACGTTTTCGCCTTGTTAATGGAAGCGCCAATTTTTTTACCGCCATCTAAAACAACACACATCGATTGAATTATTTACATTCCGGGGAGCAACTAAACGCTTCTTAGTTGGGGGGAGCGGTTGAATTATTAAATATAAAGGAAAGGCATTATAGATATTGGTAGGTTGGTTGGTTGGTTGGTTGGTGGTACATATGGGGAATATTATTTACGACCGTCCCCTCATATCGATCAGCAGCAGGAGCCGGTCAACTGTGAAAAATTCCTCAAAGGACTTAATAAGCCTGTTCTTCTTGTAACCTTTTGTATGAACAACATATGCAATTTTGTATTTGTCTGCTGAAAGACATGGGGAGACGACATATTATTTACATGTAATGAAACAATGGGAATCAACATCAAAAGAATGAATTAGTGGGAATTTCTTATTTCTTTTCTTCGGGATTATAAAATACTTACTTTGCAGCCCGAAAGCATCCTAAAAATAGAAAAGTAATTTAAAATTTTATATCAGAGATGATTTTCAACAAAAAAAAATCATTTAATATTTCGTTTTTATATTTATTTATTTAAACAAATTATTAAAGAAGCGAAGAAATAAAAGAAAATTACTTTATAATTAACTTTCGCAATTCTCTAAATAAAATTCAAAATAAAAAAGAAATATAACTATTGAATTGAATTAAAAAATAAATGATTTGATTTTATTTCAATTAAATTAATTAAAACAAAAAAAAGTATTTCATTTGATTAGTTTCTAAATTATTTATTTACTATGTTTAATCAGGTTGAATACTGCGTTTCAATTGTTTATTATTATAATGTTAAAATTCATAATTAATTGAGACCATTTTGATACTGTTAAATTCTATTGTTTTATAAATGCATTTATATTACTGTTAATTTCAGTAATTAATTGCAAGAAGAAAAAGTTAATTATTTTTTTCAGTAGTTTATTATCTTTCAACCATTAATTTAAGCAACCATAATTATTTTAAAAGAAACTATAATTCCTTTCTCGTTCATTTATGAAAATAAAAATAATAATAGAGAGGCAAAATTAAATGCTATAAAAAATTAAACATTTATTGATTAATTAAAATCTCCACTGCAATAAAAAAAATTACTTAAATTTTAAAACATCTAAAAACGAAATATTAGAAGAAAACTTTTTAGAAACCGCTAAACTATAATACCTTTACACAAAACAGGAAAAGTAAAAGAAAAGCATACCAATTTTGATTTTCCAGCATTGGTCCTTCTAATTTCAGCTTCGACTCTTGCCTTCTCGACCAGCTCATTAACGAAATCATTGATATCGTTCATTTTGTCGGGGTCGGCTTTAAATTCGTTAACCCTCATGTCGATCGGCACTTGGGAACTGGTCCCCGAAATGTCCAAATTCAAATTGGCCATCTCGTTTTCTCTCAGTTCAACAATTAATTCTTCAGTTACCTTTTGTCGTTTCGTTTCTGTGGAAAACCACTAATTATTGCTCTCTTTGCTCGCGCAATAATATTGTATTTCAGGCGAATGATAATTTGCGGTCGCTGCTTGTTTATTACGAACTAATCTACCGTTGCTTTGGGAGCCGCACACTGCACACACACACACCACCCAACAGTCCGCTTCTTTCCCCCACTGCACTAACCCATTTCCCAGCGTTTCCCTGGAAAAGCGGGGACCGGGGGCGGCGGAAAGCTATGCGCGCTCACCCTCTTCCTGCCCTCTT
Source organism: Holobus sp. GC000080 (assembly GCA_030556065.1). Classification (NCBI taxonomy): domain Eukaryota; kingdom Metazoa; phylum Arthropoda; class Insecta; order Coleoptera; family Staphylinidae; genus Holobus; species Holobus sp. GC000080. The sequence continues at coordinate 37,100 of JASKGO010002736.1, forward strand.
CCTTACAATACAGCCGCCGCTCTCAAATTTGCAATTGATTTCGCCCTAATGGAACGAAAATTATATTTGCTTTCTCGCAAGAAATATTTCTCAAGGTTTGCGCGCAATTTAACGACATAAATTTAATTATTTTTTTAAACCTACGCTAAAAGCATAATTTACGAATAGATTAACGCTGCTAATTTTACATTCATATAGTTGTTTTTTCATTCTTCAATTCGCTAAAAGCAGCCAAAGGTTAATTAAACAGATTTGATGGAGTGGAAAGTAATTTTAGTTAGTAACCTTTTGCATTTTATCATTTAATTCCCTGTAGTAGTGAGTCGTATTTCGCAGGGAATAAAAAAGTTGAATATAGGTCAAAGAAAATCTGATGGATAATGTACACGATATAAAAGTACTATTTACACATGACTCGTCTTTTATTGTCTGTAGCTTTTATTAGATTGACATTAATTAAATGATGGTTTTACCATGTCACCTTTTATCGTTTTTAAAATGCGAAGTTATTAAATAAACGCAAAACCCTAGTCCCCCCATCTAAAACCCCCTAGTCAAACTGCAAAATACATATTTTTCTTTTTGCAGTTTAAATCGAAATTTAAAAACAAACAAATAGAAAATTCAAAATAAAAAACATAGTTTATAGTAAGTTTTATTAATTTATTTCAAATATATTCTTATTAATTTAAATATTGGAACTTCTGAATGGGATATTGAGGCAATTCCAATTGGATAATGTCTCTTTTAGTGTCCTCTTTAGCTTCCACTATTCTCAAAGCTGGTGGTTTCCTAATTTTCCTACCGCAATATCCATCTTTTCGGTGCCACAAGCCAGATTTGGGCCTAATGCCCAATTCCCTAGATCTCTGAGCAGATCCAATGGGTGTGGACCCATGTTCAATATTACTAAGCCTTCCAACAGTACACATGCACTCCTGAGGCAATGCAAACTCCCTTTTACTGGGAGTCTTAATAACCACTTTATTATCAGGAGTTTTCCTAACAATGGTAGCAAAAGTTCCAGCAGCATGAGCAATCATTCCTCCTTTTCCAGGATACATCTCAACATTGTGCACTATGGTATTTACTGGCAAAGCTCCCAAAGGATAAGCATCTCCTTCATTGGCTCTTACTGCAAAAAAGGCAATTAGTACTTGCAAAACAAATATAAAAAGGCTCTTTTACCAGGTATTCTGGGTATGTGCATGGAAGTCACAATTATATCACCTTCTTTCATGTTCTCTGTGGCCAACATATATTTTAGTTTGTCGCCAACAGCAACTAATGCTACATTAGCCGTTCGACAACCGTCTTTTATTATTTTCAAAACCTTCTCTTTTTGTGGAGGACCTTCTTTTGGTCCTTCTCGTTTCCACTCAATCCAGTGGTACTTGTGTTTTATACCTCCTCCAATGCGGCCAACAGCCACTCGGCCTGTCTTTGGGTCTCTGCCACCCATATTGGTTACATTCAATGGTTCCACAGTGTATTCTTCGGGATAATGCACTTTTCGCCTGTAGCAAATAACACTACCTATTCTCGGACGCACTACATACTTAAAGTTTCGCACGATATTTGTACATTGATTAATTGTACTGGGATTATTTATTGTTAATCTTTTAAAAAGACACGAAAGTGAAGACATTTTCACGTTTTATTTGAAGCACTTTTGCAACTTTGATGTTAAAAAAAAGCAAGGTTATGTTGTAAAGATTATCTTTTGGTACGCAAGAGGGCGCTTGAGAAACTTAGCGCGCGAAATTTAAAAATCACTAATTTTATAAAACTGTTTGCAGTTGTGTAATTTAAAAAATCATAGTGGAGAAACAAAAATCAACATCAACAACCCAACAAACATAAACAAAACAACAAGATACTTTCAAAATAAGTGTCAGAAAGCTGTTATTAATCAGTTAAATGTTAAACGGTCACAATAAAAAAAATAAATTTGATTTTTTTAAATTAATGTTATAGCAGTACTGCATTCATGTTGGTTATAAAAGAGATATTAAAATTCGAAATTGTAAAATCTTTTTAAAAGGACAATGGAATTGGAATCTTGGAGGACACGATTGCACAATGAAGTGGGAAAACTTGCCCAACAATATACTAATGATTGGATAAAAATGCTGATATTGATGGGACCCCCAGAATCTGTACGCAACGAATGGTGCGACAATTATATAAACGAATTAAATCATCTCTTTTGCGGTTTGTGTAAACAAATGGAGCAAAAAAGGGCACAAGCCATTAGTACAGTGGAAGAGCTAGCTAGGATGGTCCAAAATTTATCTGCTACATTGGAAGTTAAGATTCCCTATATGGAGAATTTGTCTTTGCACGAAGAAGAAATAATGCTGAGGAACCGAATCACTGAGTAAACAGCTTTTCCCTTATTGAGTTAATTAATAATGTAATGGTTTTTTTTAATAGCTTAGAGAATAAATTACACGAACGAAACGAGAAAGTATCGGTTTTGAAGCAGCGACAAATCATAGTGTGTAGATCATTAGGCAGAAATCCATCGGAAATTAAAGAAATCAACATAAACAGCGAAGAAGAAATAGCATTGTTTACGAAACTAATAGAAGGAATGGAAAATGAGATACAGCAAAGACAAATGGAAGTTAGCCAAATCAGAAAAAGTCTCAAGGAAATAGCAAAGGACATGAATTACGTGCCTAGTTCGGATTTCGAAACTTCGCTTCTTTACGGGGACAATAAGGATGTCGAAGTAACTGATGTGAATATGCATCAAGTGAACAAGCTTTATGAGACGCTGAAGCGCCAGATGGAAAATACAAGGGCAGAAATTTGTATTTTAAGGGAAAAAGTGCGTACCCTTTGGACCACATTAGGCGAAGATCTTAAAATTCTCGCCACTTTTGAACAGTTGCCCTATAATGTGGAAACATTGAATGCACTCAAAAATGAACTGAGAAGATGCGAGAATAAGAAAAGGGCCAATTTAGAGGTCTGTTAATTAATTGCATTGGAAATTTTCCAATTTATTTTTTAATTCGATTCCTTTTTAAAGAAATTCATAAGACGCTTGAAGGAACAATTGGAAGAGCTTTGGAAAAAATGCGGATACACTGAAGATGAACGAGCTGAATTTATATATCTTAACGAAACGACGTATAATGAAGATCTTTTGAGTATTTTTCAGAATGAAGTAGACAAAGTAACAAAATTTTATCAGGAAAACAAGTAAGCTAATTGTTATTTGATTACACAAAATTTATTTGCTGCTTTTTTAGAACTCTTTATGAAACTTTAACAAAATACGAAGAAACTGGGGAAAAGTTTGAAGAGTTGGAAAGGAATATGAGGTCTCCCAACAGATTGAAAAACCGCGGGGGTCAATTATTGAAAGAGGAAAAAGAACGCAACGTTATGAAAAAACGTTTGGAAAAGTTCGAAGAGAATATGATATCAATGGCGGGAAAGTTTCGAAAAAAGAATTTAAAAGAATTCAATTTCAATGGCAAGACAATAGAAATGATAATTGCTGCTCATTATGTAAATCGTGACGCTGTCACGCTGTTTTTGTGTTAATTGTGTTCATAAAGTTCTAATTTTATTAATTAATTTTTAGAACAAAAGAGCAACGATAAAAAGAAGCAACTCGTCGCAAATGTTACAGCCGAGTAATCAAAATTTGACTGTGCCCAATGTGAAATCATCAATTATGACTAAAATTCCTGCTCCGAAGAGCAAACCTGGAAATATTCTCAATAAAATTGTAGCCTCCAGAAAAAGTAATTTATCGGTTGACAAAAACAATAATTCAACAAACGATAAAGTAAAAAAGTCATCGGTTATAGATAACATTTGTTCTACAAATTCAGTATAGATGTATCTAACTTTTGTTCTATCCAAATAAATGACCGTATCATTTACACGAAAATAGTTAATTCATGGAAAGAAATAAAAATAAATTAATTTTTTAAGCGCACAACACCTAACGAACCTTTACTTTTTTAGTATTTGTTGCGCCACCTCCTTCACTTTCATTCAACTAAACATCCTTACTATCTCTTATTCCTTACTAACTTATTTTTGAAATTTAAATAGAAAATGAAAAATTACCTGTTTTTAAATGATACATTTTCCATTCGCCAGAGCAGAAAATACTATTAAAAGGAATATTCGGTGCTTGGTCTCATTTCGAGCTTAAAAATTTCCTTTTTTAATTTAATATATAAAAATAAATATATTAAACAATAAATATGGATTATGTTGAAAGGCTCTCCACACTCGAGGGGCTAAAAATAATTATTATCTATTATCTATATAGATTATATATCCCTTTGGGAGTTCTACCTGTAACATATAATTCGAAGATTTAGTTGCTAAAGTCCACAGTCCTCCAAGATAATCTCGAAAAAATATCAAAAGGAAGCCAAGGGTTCAATCCTATAACCGAAAAATAATGTAATTAATTTTACATCAAAAGAATTGATTAAGAAGTAATGTACCCACCACTGACCCCCACTAAATAATTATTAATAACCATTA
>JASKGO010002741.1:0-18991 GCA_030556065.1 Holobus sp. GC000080
TAAGTTACTTTTGTTTTTCTATTAAAAAATTAAATATTTATGACTTTATTTTAATCAAGTAACTAATTCACTTACAAGAAAGTAATGATTGAAAAATTAACATTTAAATTAAGGTTAATTAGGTTTTAATTCAAGCAACAGATAAAAAAAAATATTAATTTTAAAAAAGTGGAGAATTTCATGCTTTCCAATAAATAATTAATTTTTAAAAAGCATTTAATTACCTACTAGCAAACAATTTTCAATTACTGTGCCAATTCTATAGTTAAACTTAATAAAAAACTTATTAAAAAAAAAACGATAGAATTATATTTTTTAAAAATTAATTAAACAGGAAAGAAAATTGAAAATAAACCATAAATGCCATAAACATAAAACCGTTTGAAAATTCTGGAGATAAAGACAAACAAAATAATCGACCATAGGACGTAAGAAGCAACTAATTAAATTTCTACTGAAAAGCAATTAATCGCTTTAATGAGTCATACGGCAAGTAAAGCAGCAAAAGCAAGAGTAGTGCAAAAAAAAAATCCGTGCATATTAATTACCATTAAATTATTCATTAAAAGAGAGTGTTTGCAACGGTTGCAATTTGCAATAAACCATAGATAGGAATAGATAGATGCGGTTTTTTGCAACCATTAATTAATTTATGTAATCTAGATTAATGATCATATGAGTTTATTAACTCAATAATTTAATAACAGAAAAACCCTTAGCTGAATTAATTCGAAACTGCCTTCTTAACAACAATAAAATAATTATTGGAAAAAGTGGATTCTTTTATAATTATTTATTTATTCATTATTTAACTGAAACGTTTGCACTGCTATTATCAAAATGCAAATTTCGAAGTGAGAAAAACGAAACAAAAGAATAAATATAAAATTGGATTTTGCTTCAAGAACTTTAAAGTGGTATTAATCAAAGCAGTGTTCAATGCAAATGTTTGAGGAAACCAATTTTATTGTCTTAATTAGCAATTAAAATAATTAATGAGATTCGCTCCTCGCATTGAATAACATGAATAACTTTTTCTTATGAATAACATGCCGACATGTCTTCAGTTCTTGCAATTCTTACAATTCTTGTAATTCTTGCTTGAAGACCATATGAGTGGACGTCGAAAGAATGGAATGGCATGAAGAACAATTAGAAAGAATAGTGCTGTTATTGTTGATGTGGGAGACTGGGAGAAGTGCATAAAACAATCGTAAATTACAAGAGAACTGTCATTTGTTGTAAAATTTATGACTGAAATTTGCTATTCTTTGTTGGGCAATTTGAAAATATTCACATTTGAAATTTATTATTAAGTATTATTGTTATTATTATTCATGCGATGTTGTTCTTTAATGAAAGTTGTCGCATTTTATTTTTTTTTTCATTTATTGTCATTAGTAGTATTTAATTGCGGAAAAGTATTACTTTTTATTTTTGATTTTTGAAAATTTATTATCCTTTGTAATGATTGATTTTTAAGGGTTTTAATTAATTAAATATGATAAAATTAACTAAATTTTTAAATTTTATTTAATATAAATATCAAATTTTATAGGAAATTACTTCTAATAATAAGATTTTAAAGTAATAAATATTTTATAAGTAAAAAGAAGCAATAAACTTTGCGTTGAAAAGCTATTAAAAGTTGCTGCTCTGTTGCTACTGGCTTTTTATGATTTTCTTACGATTTTCTTTAGTCGTTTCATGCGGTTTTCAATTTGCATTGCCTCTTCACCACTAACGGTATTTTGTCATTTTGATGCACCGGACAGGTAATTTATCTGATAATCTTAAAAATACATATCAGTCAGTGATTTATTTTATTTCCTCTCCTTTAAATTTTATAAATTTTATCAGTACACTAAAGAAATGAACTTAAAAGACAATTTACTCTATTTCTTGTTTCATTATTAAATAACAAAAAAAAAAAAAAAGAATAATTTAATAGTTAAAATAAATATATTTAAAAGAGTTATTTCAAATTAAATTGAAATAAATTAATTAAGTAATCTTTTAATTTCCAAAGAATGAAATGTTATTGTTAACATTTTTTTTTTTCTACAATAAATCTAATTAAAATTAAATCAGCATGAATACAAAAACCGGAATTAAATTAATTAGCGAAAATGGACTAAAGTAATTTAATAATATGAGAACTGTGCTGATTTTTCCTAAGTACTTTATGTAAACTGTGCTATTGTTTTACTATTATTTTCGCAATTGTTTCCGGAGAGAAAAAAAAAGTTGAAGAAGCTAAAAAGCGAAGAAATTTTTTAATTCATTTGTTACTAGATTCTCTAGTCAAATAAACAATTTAAAACTTTGCTTAGTCAATAATTATTTATCACTAATGAATACTGAATAATTATTTAATTATTAATTCAAATGAATTTTATAATTTTTGCTTCTTTTCTCATGAAAATGCTTTCTTTATTTCTTTTGTCTTTTTTAATAATTAAATTAATTAACATAATTTCATCATATTTTAACATTTTATATATTTTAAATATTAGTTTATTAAGAGTTTGTTAACATTTTAAATTAATTATCTATTTGTTTGGAAAAGTAGTATCAAACAATAGGGTTTCATAACAAAAACTGTTTCTTTTTTTTTTTTTTTTAATAAAAATAGCTAGTAATTTATACTTTCAATTTCTTTTGTTGTTTTCTTCTAATTTTTATAAATTTATAATTATGAAATTATTTTTATCAAGAAAAGGAACAATTATTAATTAATATTTTAATGATTTTTATGTTTTAATCATAAATCATATAATATTTTAATTGAATGAAAACAAATGGATTACCTTAGGAAAACTTTACATGAGAAGAAAAGCTCATCAAAATCTATTTAAACTTTAAAAGAAAATGAAAAACTGTCTAAACTTTGAAACAAATTTTCTTTCTACGTTATTTAACAGTGATATAACAAAAATAAAAATGAAAAATGTATGTTAAAGAAACATCTGTGAAGTATAAACTTTTTTAATTTCTTTGAATAATATTTTTATTACTGTAAAAACTTTAATTAAACAAAGTTTTCAATGTTTTTTTTTCTTTTTAAATATTATTTAGACGTTCCTTTCTCTTTTAGTTTTCAATTATTACTGCAGTAATTTTCAATTAAAAATTTTATTAATTTATTTTATTTTAATTTAAAATACGACAGTAATAAAATGTAATAAATAACAAATGAAAAATTATTAATATCTTATTAATTTTAAAGAAGAAAATTTTATAATTAAAAATTATAAAAATAATAAATTGCATAAAAATAAACATTTAACTATTACTAAAAACTTTAAAAACACGCAAAAAAAAATTGTGATGACTCATATCACGACATCAACATGATAACTATTAACCCTTAAGAGGGAAAACTAAAAGGATTTCCAAACATTAAATATAAAGTAGCTATTGCAAAGACAAAAAAAAACAACGAAATTATGAAATGAAACAAATGTTGTTTTGTTGTTAGATTTACCCTTAAATCAGGCGGACATTCGTCCATAAGGAGGTTGCTGTAATTGTCCATCTTCCTGCTTTTATGCGGAGGACGCTGGAAAATTCTCTTGAACCACTTCACTTTGAATGATTTCCGCGGATCAGTGTCAACATCGAAAAGCTACTTTTGCCTTTAAAACATCGGCAAATTAAATTTAAACCCGCAACTTTATGCAATTTATAATATTTTCTAAACGTTTCGATTCAGTTAAACCGAGACGAGAGAGCACAACTATTAGTGAAAATTGTGTGGTGTTGGTAAATTTCGCTTCAATTGCTTCTAGGACAATCGATCGAGTGGGTTGCGTCGGCGTCGCGACGCCAGCGTCGCCATGCGCTCTGCACTAACTAGCAGCTAGCAGCATCAGAGCAACCGTTGATATAGTAGTAGCATTAGTAGTATAAAGTTTAAGAAAAGATTGTCCTGAAAATTCGCAAGCAGCGAAATAGAGATTCGCGAAAATAACTCTATTTGATGCTTAATTAAAATTAAAGTATGTAGCGCTCGGGCTAAGATGATTCTCAATTGCCAATTGCCATCATCTATCCATGCGGTATGTCGTGCTTTTCAATGGGTTTGCTTGTGCCTTGTGCATATCGTAAAGCGGTAAAAGACTAAAAGCGTAGGGAAATCAACGTTGTGTCAGGTCTTTTAAAGGTCGATTACTTTGCGTGACGTTTAAATGTGCAATCGATAATAGCATTAGCGTATTTTCGTATTTCTTATTTGTATTTTTAGCAACTAAAAATGAAAGAAAGAAAGAGGAAAGAAATTCTTATAGGATAAGAAATGTAATATTTGATTATGTAATCCATCAGCAAATAAATCAGGATAATAAATAAATAAAAGCAAATTATAACTTTATTTTCAATTAAATTATTGCAAAATTTAATTTTTAAATGTTACAGGAAGCAATTTGATTTTTTTTAAATTACCAATTGCTTTTGTAGAACACTTTTAATTTGAAATTCTAGCAAAATATTTGATAAAACAAAAAATTAAATACAGTTTAAAGTTTAAAGATGGAAATTTAAATTTAAATTTGTTAAGTTTGCTTAACATCGGAGTAAATGTTAAATTAAAATGTTTAAACAGTTTAACTTTCAAGTAGAGAGGAATACAAATTTTAAGAGTTAATTGTATTTTTTGTTTTCGTTTATTAAAGAAAATATTTTTTAATTAATAATTTAAGTTTTTGTTTATTAGAAATTAAAATTATTTAATGCGATTAACTAATTGAAAAAACTCTTCGTTAAATTTCTTAAAGCAATAAAATCAAAAACAATTTTTTTTAACTAAAAATGGCTTGAGGAATTAAAAATGGAAAATTTAACAAATAAATTAACTTATAATTTCAAAATTCACACAAATTTTATAAGTATTTAAATATCAAATGCAGCGATGAAACCGGAAGTGACATAAAATTAAAATTTACGCCAATAAAACTAAAATGAAGTCTTTAAATTAGTAGTTTCTTTTGTTTATACCGTACCTTAAAACTATTTTGAACAATGGGCACAATGGGCGCTGTTAAAAAAGGACCAGTATTTCGAGAGGTGCATTGCCCCATTTAATAATCCTTCAATTCGCCGATCTGAAATTGAAAAGATTAATAAATTAATAAAAATCTAAATAATTTGGTAACTAAAAGCAACTAAAAAATAAATTATGATTATAAACATTTTCCATTTAGTTTTTAGCCAAATACAAACTGAATTTACAGATATTTTTAAAGTAATTTAAAATTTACACCATCAGTTATATATTAAAAATTGCATAAAATGAAAAATTAACAAATTTTAATTAAAATTTACATTTAATTAAAATTTATATTTAATTAATTATACTTTAAGTTAAAACACCAGGTATTGCACTTTCTAGAAGACCATAGGAAATTAAATAATTGTAAATTGCCAATTAATAGTAAATTAATAAAAAATAAAAAACAATGGAGAGTAAATTTTCTCTAAGAATAAAATAATAATAATAATAATATAATAAAACAAAAAGCATTATTTATAAGTTCATTGCCATTTTCCAGCATTTGTTTGATTAACGGAAACTTGCTGGAAAATTGCATTATGCAAATTACTTATCTCTGAAGACCATCATCACGATCATGAACAAACTCATCATTGAAAGTTGTAATGTTCATTGCAATTGCAATTACTTTATTTTGTATAAAGTTATATTAAATTGATTAATTTCAAATTTATTAAAATTATAAAATTATATTAATTAATTTATTATAATTTATAAGTAACGTTTGAAGAATTCAATTTTTATTTTATTTTGCAAATTAACAGTGTATTCTCTGCGTTAAAGAAGTTTTTTAAACTTTCAACTTTCGTTAATTACTCGTGGGATTTATGAAATTTTAAATTTAAGTAACACATTAGAGACGAATGGTGCGGTTGATGCCTCTAATTGGATTCGCATTTCTTCTTCAGCGACCAAAACCGATGCCCATTAAATATTCTCTTAATTGCATTACCTATGTTTGGTGTATGTATAGTGTATACCAAACCAAAGAGAAGAGAGATGTTGAAGAAAACGAAAATGTTTAATTGCAGTACCTACCTACATACTCTACGAGCTACGAGTTTATTCCTTTTCAACTCTTTGCTTTGCCTGTCTGTAGTTATGGTGTTAATGACCATAAATAATCGCTTAATGCTCAGTGCTCAGAGCTCAGTGCGTTTTTCGCATTATTTTTGCATTATTTTCGCAAGTGATTTAAGTGATTTATGTCTTTCAGCTTTCTTTCTCAGACTCAGTTACATATTCATGTTGTTTTGCATTTTAACAATTGTTTTATAACTTCATTTATTATTTCTCACTAAATTGCTAATTAAACAGTTATTTCCTGTGTATTTATATTTCCAGAGAAGAACTGTAATTTTTTTTTTCATTTCATTTCTATTTTTATTTTTAATATAATAATAAAAAAGGCAATAAAAATAAATATGTTTTAAAGGCATCAATTAGCTTAATAACTCAACGGTATTTTCTTTTATATTATAATAGTCTAGTAAATAATAATAATAGTAACAATAACAATTTGAGTTAATAGCATTAAACAAATAAGCATTAAAGTTGTTATATTATTTTACTTTGCTTTAATAATTTTATTACTGTAATTTTTTGCTTTTATTTGTACTTTTCTATAATAATTAAGGTAAAAATGAAGAAGAAGAACTTAATGGCAATTTAAAATTTGAAATTACTCTTTATTTAACTGAAATTAAAAATGGAAAATTAAATTTGCATCAAAGTGACGAGGATTTAAAGGCAAAACTTCTTAATTTAAACACAGAAAAGCAATTATTATTATTTTTTCCAGTTTATTTGAATTAAATAACATTTTCAACTGTTAATTTAAGAAATTTTACAACAAAAGGCAATTTTTTAAATCTAAATACAAAAAAAAGTTTTAATTTAAAAACTTTTCTATATTTACTTACTCGATAAACTTGATTGAAACCAATAAATCTTGCTTTAGCAAAGCGTAAATTACCCAGCATTATGTAAAATTACCTCAAAAACTTTTAGTTTCTTTTTATATTATTTTTCTTTGCTTTAATAATTTTATTAATACAATTTTTTTAAATATATTTTTTGTGCTTTTATTTTTACTTTTGCATAATAATAATATAGTCAAAAATAAAAAAGAACTTTAATGTCAATTTAAAATTCACTAAAAACCGTTTTAAATGTTTTTTTTTCTATTTAATTGAATTCAATAACAATTTCAATTGTAAATTTAATAAATGAAAATAAAGTTAAAATTTAGAAACTTTTCTATTCGCTTACTCAATGAACTTGTTTGAAAACAATAAACTCGAAAACTTTTAGTTTCTTTTTCGGAAAACCTATTATACGCATTTAGGATTTAGTAAAAACTACTTTTCGCTTAATGATCGGTATGGTCCATTCATCAGGATGCAGTGAAGCGCTTCCTTTTTCGCCAGGCAGGCGTTACATGTTTCCTACATTTTACATCTTGCACTATACTTATTTGCATATTTTCTTCTATACTAATTACTAATTAGCTTTCTTCAATTGGGTCATCTTCTCTTCTTCTTCTTCTTCTTCTGGTAATATAATTGAAGTCTGACATCTGTTCTTTTCTACTGTTGTTTATGTTTCTAAATAAAATAAATTAATACTCCAATTTTCATCATTCTTCGTTTATAAACGTTTCAAAAATACAACAATATGGGAGTGGACAGTCTATAAATTTAAACTTAAACTATATAGATAAAAGTGAAAGTTTACAACTTTAGATTTAATAATTTGCTGGTAAATGTTATTAAAATAAATGAAAAAAAAAAAAAGAGATTACTATTTCGAACCTTGCCATTCAAGTTTAATTTTTTTCTTCTTCTTCTGATTATTTGTTTGTTATTTCTTTTTCTTTTTTTTTTATTGAATGGCTGAATCGATTTAATCGCTAATGAAATGTTTTCTTAGTTGATAGGTATATTTTTTTTTTAATGAATTTGCCTTGATTATTGCTTTGAGTATTTTAATTGCTAAATTTTATGATTTTTTTTTGTGTCTGATTTTTTATTTTCTTTTTTACTGTTAAAGAAAGTGATTATTGGTTTTGTTTATTTTAAAATTTCTATGGAAGTTTGAACTTTAAATTTAAAATTTTAATTTAATTCTAATGGTTACTATACTGGTATAAATAATAATAATAAAATTCAATTGTTTATCAGATATTCCCCAGGGCAAGCTTTAAAATTTAAATTGCTGTTACTTTTTACTTTTTTTTTTAATTGTTTTTCAATAAAAATAAGAAACATAAAGATTATTCTTTCAAAATAAACTAATATTACAATTTATAACAATGTATAATAAATAAATAAATATAACAATGTATAAAATTCTAATAGAGCAGAAAATTATCCTAAAAAGAAAATCATTTATTTATTTGAAAAGTTTCAAAATCCTTTCAAGATTTAAATTGCAAAACACTCGGTATATAAATTTATTATAACTTATAACCGAATGAAATGTAAAATAAAAAGAAGATGAGTATAAGTAAATTGCCTTAGCATGTCCTGCGACCATAAAAAACTTACTTCGCTTTCTTTTTGTTCTCGTTTTTTTCGGTTCCATCTTAAATGGAGTACTCTTTTTTCTTTTTCTTTTTTTTTCATTTCTTTCATTCTCTCTCTCTCTCAATCTCTATCTGAAGCGACATTGTTCCTTTTGCCACTTTTGCTACAGAGAGAAGTCGATAGTGATGGACAGCTTTCTCGTTCATTACTCTTGAAATCGCATTACTGATTTTTCCTTTCCTTATATCCTTATAGATTTTTTTTTTAATTTAATTTTTTACTTTTTAATCCGTGTGAAAATTTCTGCTTTTATCTATAAATAAAATATATCTTTTGCCATTTATCATACACAACACACAACAGTTAATGCTGCTTACATTACCACAAGGCAACTTTATGAAGAAATTAAAAAATAATAATTATAAAAGAAGAACCATCGGTTCAGACATGCGAAGAATGTATCTGACGACATTAATTGCAATTATTGCAAGGATATACGTCATAAATATTAATTATTGTCATAAATGAACAGATGGCAATGGCAAGAATGTTATGTCTTTGGCGGGAAATGATTCATTGCTTTTTTTTCTTTCTGCATATTCACAATGTTTGATTTTGTAATCAAATATTTCCTCTAAATTAATTCTATATAATTAAGCTGTTTATTTTTCATTTAATATCCACTTTTAAAAGTTTTTTTTCTTCTTAAAAGTTAAATTTATTTTGCAATTTTAATGTAACGCTCTACGAAAATTAACAATGCTTTTTAATTATAAATTTCGCTTAGCAATTGCATTTTATTCAACGCGTAACTTAAAATTTAAGTAACAAAAAAGGAGTTTAAAAGTTTTAAAAAAAATCAACTCTAAAAGTCTCTACAACTGCCGTGTTATCACTTTTAACAAAGTTTCAACATAAAATAAAACTTTTTACACTTTTAAATTACGATAAAAGATAAAATAAAAGTCAAAAGTTTAAAGCGGAACTGAGTTTTTAAACGGAAACCGACTGATAAATAGCGAACGCGAAGATCTCGCAGCTGATAATATTAATCTGCTTGCCATTCTTGTTCTTGTTTGCTTGTTTCCCATTTCCCATATTATTACAAGAGAAATGTCAAACAACATTCTATTCCCGCATAAGTAACTAAGAGAATTATCAGCGCAGTAATTATAAATGACCATCAAGGACTGAAGAAGGTGTTAAACTACCTAAGTACTGGCATGCAGAACAGTGCGAGTTTTATTACTATGGTCGCAGGCAGGAATTCAATTCCTGCTAGACAAAGGATTAAAGGAGCAACGAGACTCAAAGTGTAAAGCATATTAAACTTTAAATAAAAGAGGTAATCCAAGAAGCGCGCAAGAATTCGTACGACTTCACTGTCCACTTATTTGGATTCCTCACACACGAGGCTCATCTTTTCTATTGTACTTTATTCTTCAGTACATTAAAATTGAAATTGAAATTGAAATTTAACCTTTAATGCCACACTTCCTACAACAATTTAATTAACAAAAAAATTAATTAAATTACTTCAAGTAATTCGATTAGCAATTTAAAATTATTTTTTCTTACTTTATTACTTACATTTCAATGATATATTAAATAAACATAATTTTTAAGTGTAGTTTTAAATTTATTACATTTGCAATGATAAATAAAACAACAATTATTTATAATTGCAAAAAAATAATTGAAAATTAAGAAGTTGCTTAGCAACGCGTCTAAATTATGCAATGAAAAAAAAAAAAAAAATTAAATAAGCGATAAAACCGATGAATAATTACCTTATCAGGCTAATGTTTCAATTTTCACAGGAAATGCCACTTGAATGACGAATTATTAAAGCTCTCGAGGCACGTGGATTAAGTAACTTGCCGCAATGTGAAGAACATGATGAACCGGAGGATGGTAGCCACTGCACACAACTCACCAGCACGACCGCAACTAACTCAAGAACAACTTGTTGCTCGCAATCGCATTCTTCAACTACTACTACTTGTAAAAAAACGTGTCCGTTCTTTCTCTCTTTGATAAAAACAAAACAATGCACTTAACGTCAGAGCGCAAGCGCCTTTTACTTAAGTATTCGCTATTCCATTGCTTTAAAACCGTTTTAAATGTTTTATTTGTTAGTAATTTCATCAAGTAATTGAAAAAGTTAGTTGTAAACAGCTAGAATTTGTTTTGTTATTTGTTTTAAAAAGTTTTAAAACTTGTAAACTTTGAAGCGCAAAAATTCATTTTGTGTTAGACAACTAGATAAACAAAATTGTTTTTAGGTAGATTCAGCTTAAAGATATAGTAAAATATGTATTTTCTAAAGTTATACATGTTTGTGACTTAAATGCAGTGTTTTTAGACTGTAAAAGAAGAAATCTAAAAATTTAAAAATAGAATATTTAAAAACTTTTGAATTTATAAATAAACTAGGCAACTTGTTTATCATTGTTGTTGTAAAAGTTGTCATAGGCCATGTGTTAAAAATTGTAACCTACAAAATTTAATGAAAGTCAATAAAATCTTTTTGAAGTTTTTAGCTGTTTTTCGATAATTACAAAGCGAAATTTCCCTGAAACATCCACAATATTTAACAATGAATAACATAGTTCTGTTTGCCAGTCGATATGTATTTAGAAACACTGCCATTCCCAATGAAACATTATTTAAGTGTAGGCAAGTTCATCTCTGGTCCACCGAGCAATTTCTTCTGTGAACAAATACTAAATTTGCACATTTTAGGTCTTTGCTGGGCATAACAAGGAACAACAATACTGTTGCTGACGAGAAAAAGGATCCTGCTGCTGCTCCACCACCTTCCGAACAACAAATAAAACCCAATGAAGAACTAGAGAAATTAAATAGTGAAATTGCATCATTGACAGAGAAAAACTCAGAATTAGTGGTAAGATAACAAATTTATAATTAGATTATATATTTTTTTAATTAATTTTGAGCTTGTTTTGTAATTTTAAACAAGATTTTATAAGCTTTTAAATTAATTTTTGATTGCTTTTTGTTTTTGTTAAGGACAAATACAAAAGGGCTTTAGCTGACGGTGAGAATCTGCGCAATAGATTGACAAAGCAAATCAGCGAAGCGAAACAGTACGGAATTCAAGGATTCTGCAAGGATTTACTGGACGTGGCTGATGTGCTGGGCAGGGCTACGGAAAGTGTTCCGAAGGAGCAGATAAACGATAGCAATCCGCATCTGAAGAATCTGTACGAAGGTTTGAAGATGACCGAGGCGCAATTGCAAGCAGTGTTCAAGCGACACGGACTGGAGAAAGTGAATCCTCTGGACGAGAAATTCGATCCGAATTTCCACGAGGGACTCTTCGAACAGAAGGTGGAGGGCAAAGACGCCGGCATTGTAATCGTAGTCTCGAAAATAGGATATAAATTGCACGATAGAGTTATCAGACCAGCGCTGGTGGGTGTCTCGAAATAATTTCCGAGGAAATTTCGATTGTGCTGTGTCAATTGCATGCAGCCCAGTTAATTTTGTGATTGTAATCATTTAACAAAGTAACTGCTGATTAAAAACATCACCTTGTAATTGCTTCACACCTATATTTTCCGGTACTCTGTATTTATACGTGTGTGTAAATAGGCAATTTAATTAGTTTCTGTTTTTAATATTATCAATATATTATGTTGAATAATGTCAAATTGAAAGATTGTAAAAAGAAAAAACTTTTTAGAAATTATTATTATTAAAACATTACCCTGTTTTCAAACATGTCCACGTAGCGGTTTACTGTGTTGTTGTGAATGTTACGCAATGTGGCGTACTTTTGTTTTTTGCTTAGAAACAAATTAGCCTCTGAGTCGCTAGATTTTTGTAATGTGCTATAAGCGGAATCACTTTCTAGACTTTGATCCGCTTCATTTACTGCTGTTTCGTTGAGCTTATCAATCTTATCTGGGAATTAAGTAATTGTTTTATAATTTATGACCTCATTACTAATATTATTATTTAATTCAAACCTGATTCAGAGGTAAAATCACTGCTGTTGATTTCATTGGTTTCAACAGGAAATTTCTGCAAATCTGCTGAATTGTCTTCTAGTAAATTGTTATTTACAACTAAATTTGTAGTGCTGTCATCTTGATTTGAATAATTTGTGGAAGCTAAAGATCCAGAGGAGTTTTCTGAAACAAACAAAACAAAAAATTAATTCAAAGCTGCTCTGAAAATTGAAATTGAAAAATAGATTGCTCTGTAATTAAAATTTTAAAAAAGTATTTAATTATTTATTACTTTACCATCATTAACTTCTTCTGATGATACTTCTTCATCAGTTTCTGCACCATTTATTAAATCAATACTTTCATCAAATATTTTATCTTCAACTTCATCAATTAGAATATTGTTTGGGGCTGCATAAAGTTTTTCTAGAACAGATTTTTGTAATTTCCATTTAACAATTATAATTTCTAATTTTATAATAAATTTATCTTCAAATAACATAAGTAATGATATTTAAAATGCAAAACTACCTTCTTCTCTAACAAATCCCTGTAAATCTTCCTTGGTTACAGCAATTTCCCTCTTTAATTTTTCCGATTCCTCTTTCTTAGATTCAATACAAGCGGTATATTCTTCAATTTCCAATTGCTTCCTCTGTATTTCCTCAAAATAATTAAGCTTTACATTTTCATTGGTTCGTTGCTCCTCTTCCAATTGCAAAATTGAATCTCTAAGATCGTTTTGCCTGAGTTCAAAAAGACGTTTTTCACTTTCGATTTCGCTCAAATCCTCTCTTAACTTTATCAAAGCATTTTCCCTCCCTTGTAATTCATCTTTATTTCTATCAACTTGCTGTTGAATCAGTTTAACATCCAAAGCAAATTGTTTTTCCAAGTTTTTCGTTACATTTTCTTCGTATCGGCATTTGTCCCTAAAAAATGATTCATTAAAGTTTACTTCAAGTTTACAGTTTACATTTAAAACTTGATTTTTCTTACATTTCTGTCTCGATAATTTGCCGCAGTTCATTTTCTCTCATCCGCAACTGGTACAAATGGTCGTTATTTGCAGAAGTCGTTTGAATTTTATGCAGATGTAAATATCCTATGCACAAAAGACGTATTTGCTTGCTGATTTTCGCACTTCTGGTGGCGAATACAATTTTCTGGCTTTTAAAGGCTGCTTTGTTCTTTTTAAAGCAGTAAGTTATGGTGGAAAATTGCGACCAAGTAAAGATAAACAATGGCAAACGATCTCTGTAAATTTTTTTTTTTGGTAAATAATTAATTTATATAAAAATTTGTAATAAATAAGTATTTGAAATTTAAAGTGTTATTGAAATAAAATAAGTAAAATTAAAATAACGTTTTCTTTTTAAAGAATTAAAGCATTTTAAGTTTACTAATTTACTATCCAGAATTTGCAGTTGAGGAAATAATTTGTATTTTTCAATCAATAGTTTAAATTAATTTTGATTTTTATTAAGAAATTGCGTGAATTGCTTTAATGCTGCCCAGCGCTTTCACATTTTTTTTAACCATTGTGTGAGCAATCAAAAAAATTAATTTATTTTTAAAATATTTTGCAAATAAAATTAAATAAAAAGTTTATTAATGATTATTTATATAATAAAAATAATCATTTATTTAATTAAAAAAGAAGATTACGTTTTTGAAGGGTCAAAAAATTGCAAACCATTGGCGTTAACAGCCAAAAGAGCTTTTTCTTTCTTATCAGGGATGAAAACATTGTAGAAATGCGACCCAAGTTTTTCAATTCTTTGTGCTAAATCCAAATACTCATTTTGCAGGTCGTAATAATTTTTTCCAGTATGTTCCTTCCATCCATTAATCACCTCATCGTAAAATTCCATATACCTGCAAAATTATTAATTAATTAATAAATTTTGACTTGTTTTTTTCTTATTTTTTTCTAAATTAAATTAGGAATAAAACAACCCTTACTCAGCAGGTAAAATGTCTTGTACATTGCAAGGACCCTCGTAATCATCAAACTTAATTTGACACAAAACGGAGCACAAAGGTATCAAAAGCTCTTTGTCAACACTTAATTCACTTTTCAAAACCCTCTGATGAATATTTTCTATGAAAAACCGTTTGGCTGGTCGCTGGATAATGTTGGAACACATATCAACCGGATAGAATTTACAATTGAAGTGCAAACTTTGCAAAAAACTCCCATAACTTTTCAGCGATTTCTTACTGCGATCGATCCAAATTTGCTCGCCGTGTTTGTTAATGTAGTAAATACCGAAAAACCAAGTTTCGTCCAAACAGAGGGTTTTGCAAATGTAATAGAATAATGCTTCAGCAGTGCGCGCAACTTTCACTGTTAGATTTAAATTGCCATCTAGAACCGTCACTACAATTGGGACTTCCTAAAAAAAAAAAGATTAATTTAATTATTTTACTAGAAGAAGAATTTATTGCTAAAAGTACTGTACCATATTGTTTGATTAATTGGTAACTGGAAAGTGCAAGTTTTGTTCGTATTATGGCACCTAATCAGTTTCTATTTTTTTGTTTTTTGATAAGCAATTATTGATTACAGGTAGAGTAGCTGTTTTATAACTTTTAACTTCTTTTCCAAGTTGTACTTTTTCTATGAATAATAAATATGCTGAAAATTAATATTTCTTTTGATTTTAGTTCAAAAATCGAAATATTTAATTTGCATTAAATTTTTCAGAATAAAACTAAATTATTTTCGCTTTATTACTGAATAAAACAATAAAAGCAAAAAAAAAATGAATTCAATAGTTTCATCATAAAATCTAGAATTTTATTTTGTCATCATTCTGTGTAATGAACCACTAATTGTTTGTTAATTACAATTACGCAATTTTTTTCAGTTTCAAGTGCAATAAAAAAATTAATACCGAAAAAAAAAACTAGATTTTTGGATTTTAAAAACGACTATTTATTGCTTTTATTGATAAATAACATAAACCAATATCCCATTGTTACAATTTACAAGTACACCGCTTGTTTTTCACTTTAAAACTAAATATTTTCGAATAAATCGATGCGTCTGGTGGTGTTACCCGAGCGAATATTTCTAAGAGTTTGGTACTTTGAAATTCCATCGCGCAAATTGCTCTCGTGAATTTTGTCCTCTTCACTTTGACTCGTTTGCGTTTCCTGCAGTTTTTCCTGTATAGCCTCCATCTCCTCTTTAACATCAAATTCAAATGTTAAATCAGCAACTTCTGGGATTTCTTCTTGATGCAATTCACTTGGCTCTTGTTGGTCCTGCGGTTGCATTTCTATTCTATTGCTTTCAGCTTCCAAATGTGCTTCTTCAGCAATGCGACGAGCCTCGGCTTCATCCAGAAGCTTCTGTTGCAATTCCTCCTGCCTCCTCCTGGCTTCCTCGAATTCTTCCTGCAGTTGCGCCGTTTCCAGATTCTTCTCAGCCACTTCTTGAGCCAAACGGTCCACTTCCGCGCGTTTAGCATCGATTTCCTCTTGCAATTGCAGCCGTTCGTTTTCGTTCAAGTGCTTGGCACCTTCCAGCTCCAAATTCATCCTTCGCAATTCTGCTTCGCGCACTTCCAGTTCTTCCTTTGCTGCTGCAATTTCAGCCAATCGGTCGCGTAAAGCAAGAATTGTTTCTTCCGTAATTAGCAGTCTGTCCTTTATCTTGTCTAATTCATCGTTCATCTTTGCCATTTCCTGCTTGTAGCGCTCCTCCAGTTCTTTGTTTTTTTGTTCTTGTAGAGCTGCTTTTCTCCTGCAACAATTATTTAATTTAAATTTAATTTTAATTCAACAAATTGGGGGTAAAGGTAATTGCGAAAAGTACTTTTGAGCATTTAGAATGTTCTGGTATTCCATTGCGTTCTTCTTCAATTCTGTTACGATTAAAGTGTCGGGTTTCCTGCGAGCAAAGTACAATTTATGGTAGGCGAGACCCAAATTTTGAATTTGCTTGTTCGTCGATTCTTCAGCTACGAAAAATTGCACTGATTTGGCATTGCCCGACAATCTAATGGTGAAAGTTTTGTTGCGGTAGGATAGTTTTTGGATTTCTGACCACGGGAATAAACTGACTGGTGTTATCCTGAAAAGAATATTTTTATTATTAAATTTAATATGTTTTTGTGTTAATTTTTAGTTTAAAATGTAAAATGCCATAAACAATGTAGCAAAAATTAATAATTGCAATATATTTTTGAGTGTCCTGTATTTAATTGACTTATCAGATTTCTTTTTTGAATGCAGTCCTTGTAAGTACGATAGTTCAATGTAGATACAGTCTTTGAAATCTCAGAAAACATAATGGACACTTAATTAAGTTTAAAAATTTAATTCAATTGCTTTTGTTTTTCCGTTTTAAAACTCTAATAAAGAATGAATTTATTAGAAAAAGAAGTTTACTTATCAGTATCCTTATAAAAATTGACTCCAACCGGTGAAATTCCAACCAAAATCTTCGAAGCTTTACTGTTAGTGGCATTGTAGTAGTGGATGCCCAACATATCTAAATTTTGAGCGGCTTTTAAGTACTCCAAAATCATTTCGTCCTTTAAATGACCGGAGTATTTCTTCCACATCGACTTAACGCTCTTGGCAATTTCATCTTTGCCCATTGCATGTTGTTTGAACACTCTGCGCAAAAAGAAATTTTCAAAAATAAAGTAATAATAAATAAATTAAGGCATACTTTTGAGGAATGAATGACTCGACATCAAATTCGGCGTTATCGGCGTGATCGCCGAACTTAATTTGGCATACGTAGGAGGCCAACAGCAGGCACTGATCGTCCGGACAATAGACATTTTCATTTAAAATGTCGTATCTGATGTCGTAGTAAAAGTACCTCCTGGTCAAGTTCTCGATGACGTCTTTTTCCACGTCTTCCGGATAGAACTTGATGCCGAAACGGAGTTTGTTCAAGTGGTCGGCGTATTTAGTCACCTTCTTTTTGCTCAAATCGATCCAAATTTTCCTCTTGTCGGCGCCCAAGTAGTACAGACCAAAGTACCATGTCTCGCGAATGCTTAGATTCTTGCAAATCTCTTCGAACAATTGCTGAGCGGTATTCTTCGAAGGATATTTCATCGACAAGTCCTTCGAACTTGTTGTCACTTTCAGCGATACTTGCTGCGAATTTCAATGAATTTTCTCTTAAAATGAATTTTCAAAATGGATTTTCTTCTACTTACACTCATTTTTGCTGAGGAAAACTAAATAATGCCAGACTTGGATTGGGGCAATCGATTAATTTACAATTGCTGGCTTCCAATTCAATAGCCATCATCATCGATAAATTTATAATCTAATCTTGGCAGCGAGATAATGATTTAATGTAATTCGAAGACTATTTTTTTATTGCATTAATTTTTATAGCCTTTTATCTTTTTTAATATATATATTATTGATAAAAAGACACTTTACAAATGATTCATTCAGCTGTTTAATTTGAATTTTCCGTATATTAATATAGTCTCATTGTAAATAGAATCAAAATTAATTAATTGTGATAAAGGGCTAATTTATTAAATGCTTCAATATGTAGGATGAACAATTGCGGTAAAGGATTACAAGTTTAGCTTTTGCTGCAATTGTTTATTCAAGAATACAAGAAGCACAAGTTGTTCATCGCATTGTAATCCTGATTTCGATATCCGGAAGGTTTTTAAACTGTTTTAATCATAGTTTTTATTAGAATTGATGTGATTTATTGTTCTATTATTGTAATTTAATGTGTAATAGTGTAAATAAATTGATAATCAATTAATTTTCGTTGTTCTTTCCATTGATATTGTTCAATTTAAATCAGAAACATTTTTTTAACTGATTTTTAAATTGATCTTTTTAATCCTTTTTAGAAAATAATTAATTTTTCTATGAAATTCCAAGAAAAAACAAATAATTGTAACAGTGCATTGTTTTCATAATGTTTGCCTGTGTTCTTCCTTTGGTATTATCCTTTTTCCATCAATGGGAATTATCTGTGGGCTGCAGAGTCTTTGCAATAGTCAATCTAAAAAAAAAAACCATTATTATCAAGCAGATAAAGTTAATATTGCAATTGATTATTTTAATTCCACATTATTACTGCAAAAATAAATTGTGGATTCCTCAGAGATATCATTAATTTGATCCTTAAACCGAAATTGAAATTTATAAAGGCAAACGGTCAGAAAATAATTAATTAGTTTTAACCTAATTAGTCTAGAGCAACAATTTTAGTGGCATTTAAAAGACAATTTAACCAGATATTTAAATAATTTATAATAATAATATTTTTAGTTTTAAATAGTAAGTAGCAGCCAAAGCTATCAAACCGATAAAGTACGTTGCGCCCTAACGTTAGATCAGCCAACACTCGGTCTCTATTATACTCGACGCGCTATGCTTATAGTCCGGTCGCTCGCCTTGCTAACGTTACGCTATCGATGTTTGCGCCA
>JASKGO010002742.1:0-26379 GCA_030556065.1 Holobus sp. GC000080
ATCCAAATAGCGCCATTTGCAGATTTATCAAAATTTAGATTTAAGTTTTATCGAATCGAAAAGTGATTTGCTTTCCGAACATAATTATTTTTTAAATATAAGTAGAAAATTAGAAATTAGAAATCGAAAATTCTTAGAAAAAAAAAAATTTTTTTTCATTTCTTTTCAAATCACTCATAAGACATCCAACATATTTTTAATTACATTGACGTAAAATGATCCGGAAATTTTCCCAAAAAAATCTTTAAGGATATAAAAAAATCAAAATAAAAATATCTTTATTATTATAGCCACAATATACGGAGACCACTTAAATGGGACACCCTGTATATATATATATATATATCCAAAGATATAGTATTGAATTTGTTTCTCGTAAATACCTATAATATTTACATATTTGATCATTTTTCAAAAGCTCAATTAAAATTTCGATGAGTTTGAGGCAGAAAGACTTCTGGTCGTTTGATGAAATTAATTAATAATAATAATGCAGAATCCGGGTTATACTGAGTGCTCCAATAGCGCAAAATTTTTGAAAAAAAAAACCTAGTTGTTTAAATAAGAGTAATTAAAATTATTTTTTATGTAACTTTCAAAATTCTATTATTGCATTTACAGGCTATGATTTCTTTTAAATTGCAAAATTTTCTCATAACGTATATTTTTTTCTCAAAACTTCTTTAGTCCAAACCATAAATGTGATATATCAAATGAAAAATCTATTTAAGGAGTATTGGTATAAATTATAATATCTATACGATTCCATATAAAAGAAACACTACTTTGTTTTCTACCTTTTTTTATCGAACAAGCTGTATAACCCAAAATAAAAAATATATTATAGTGATAGTTAAGCCACAATCTTAATTTGCTCTATTAATGGACCACCTTGTATAATGGATTGATAAGATAACTATCCCTTTTTTTTTCAATTTAAATGGGTAACAATGTGAAAAATCCACTATTAATTGAATCACCTTGTATAGAGAAAAATAAAAATTTTCGAATTGACTTTTATCAATATTTCTGTATCTGTGAGTGACTTTTACATTCAGAAAACTTTCAAAAAAGCTGAAAATGTTTTTCCGAAACTTACGAAACATTCGAAGATACGCAATGTGGTTTGGTGATGTAAAAAAAATGCAAGAATTTGATCCACCATTGCTGCACACAAAGGAAGAATTTAAAAATTGGAAAGTGCCGGAACACAATCAACGCGTTTTCAAGTTTAAACCAATAAAAAATATGCAGATCAACTTTGGTCCAGCTCATCCGGCAGCCCATGGTGTTTTGCGTTTGGTAGCCGAACTTGAAGGAGAGGTTTCTCGCCAATTTCTCATTAAATAAAACTTAGAATGTTATAAAAACTAAATATTTTTTTAAGTTGGTAAGGTACCTGGAGCCTCATGTAGGATTGTTACATCGCGGCACCGAAAAGTTAATGGAGTACAAAACTTATACTCAAAACATCCCCTATTTCGATCGTTTGGATTACGTGTCTCTGATGGCAAATGAACATGTCTATGTGGCTGCCATAGAAAAATTACTCAATATTGATATTCCTAGAAGAGCGAAATTTGTTCGAGTTTTGTTCTTGGAGATCTCCCGTTTGTTAAATCATTCGATGGCGTTGTCCACACACATTTTGGATGTCGGAGGTATGACTCCACTTTTCTGGCAATTTGAGGAACGAGAAAAGTTGTATGAGTTTTACGAAAGAGCCAGTGGAGGCAGGATGCACGCAGGATACATGAGAATTGGAGGAGTTCAAGCTGTAAGTGTTTTTTTTTTTATCAAATTATGTTAGATTTCTTAATTAGTTTTAACAATTTTAGTTTTTCGGTGTATTTTATTTTTGTTGGAAAAATTGAGCTTTATTTTACATCGGGTAACATCGATTTTAGGAAAACCCCTGCTAATTTTATATTTATCAACCGATTTTTTTTAAATTGGTACCCTTATACTATAAGACGTCATTTCCGATTTTTTTGCAAAAATTTTAGTTTTTTGACAATTCTGGTTCACCTAGAAAAAAATTGAAAAAAATATGGGGTTGCCGGAAACCGGAAGTGCTAAAAAACTAAAATTTATGCCAAAAAATCGGATATGACGTAAGTGAACCAATTTTGGTAAAAATCAGTGGCCCTAAAATCGTTGTCACCTGGTATACCGGATATTACACTTACCGTCCGATAATGATGCGGGTTTTATGGAAAATTAAATTTTATTTGTTTTTCCTGCTCACCATTATATTTTTTCCACACGATAAAATACTTATAAGAGAAAGTATTAAAAAATAGATACTTTTAATATTTTTTCGAAGCTCGTATCATTTGTAGTTTTTATGCAGCAGCCCTTCGAAAAACATCAATTTTGAATTTCGCGCACTCATGTAACTTTGGTAATAGTTATTTGATAGCTCTTAATAGCTGACCAGCTAAGTACTGTAGATGTTATTCTTCATTATTGTGATATTTATTTTTCATAAAACATGGATAATTTAAAATTGGTTAGCATTAAAATCTTATGAAGTGAATTAATGAAACATCCACAATATCAGTTAACTGGGCTGCCTTTGGCAGTTTGGCAGCTGTTAACATATTAAAAATGAGGACGAGAAATTGAAAATTAGTGTTTTCCAAAGGGTTGCAGCATTAAAACTAGAAAAACTACAAGCATAGAAAAAATGTTAAAGATACTCCTTATTAAATAATGATAATGGGGGAAGGAAATTAAATAAAGTTTAATTTTCCCTGAAATTTTCTTTTGGTTGCATGAAAAATGCAATCAATACCTGGTACAAGTTGTTTACTAAAAAATATTACTTATTCCTTAGGTTAGGTTAGGTTAGGTTATGTAATTTTTCTGTGCTTTGAGCACAGGGAGGCTATCGACCCGAAGGTCCTTCTGCCATGGTGATGGGGATGCCTACCCAAACACCACTACCCATAACTTGCCGGCCGTGGGATTCGAACCCACGCTTATTCCTTTTTAAATTAGATTATAAACATTTTAAGTAGCTTGGAGAATTAGAGTGACCTTTTTCTAAACCCGTATATGGATAACTTCTACAGTTCTAAAGGTAGAAATTCGAACAAATGGGCAAAAATAGGCAGAATTTCATGCTCAACTTATATCCTTTTACAAAAATCGGTTATGTCTCCTAATTCCCGAATCATCCAGAAAAAACTGAAAAACTGAAAAAAATAAGCAATTTGATAAGCCCATTGTCAACTATGGTTTCCAATCCATTTAAAAAACTTAAATTTATTTTTTATGTCTACAATCAAGCTAACACGGAAATTTTATAAAATTATTTAGATTGTACATAAAAATCTCTATTAGGAACAATTATTACTTTTTTTCTACGTCAAATAGTTTTCTTGGAATAAGTTACCAAAGAAATAGATGATTTTCCGCTTTTTTCTCAATAATTCGAGAATCAGGAGATATAAATGATTTTTGTAAAATTCTGCCCATTTTTGCTCATTTAACCGAATCTCTATTTTGAAAACTGTAAAAGTTACTCATATGCGGGTTGAGAAAATGGCCACCCTGTATAAGATAAGGTTCTTGTACCAAAAAAATAATCATGAAAACTAAACTAGGATCTTCCATTGGGATTTTTGGATGACTTCGACAACTTTTTGCAAAAGTTTCCAGAAAGATTGGATGAACTTGAAGACGTTGTAACCAATAACCGAATTTGGATTCAAAGAACCAAAGATATCGGCGTCATAAGTGCTGAAGACGCCATCAATTACGGATTTTCGTAAATCTTTATTAAACATCCCAAAAAAACTTTTATAATTTTTTGTTTGTTTTTCTTCTGTTTAGGGGCGTAATGCTAAGAGGTTCCGGAATTAAATGGGACCTACGCAGAAGCCAACCGTACGAGGTTTACGATGAATTAGATTTTGACGTTCCCATAGGAATTCACGGAGATTGCTACGACAGGTTTTCTCCACTTTATTTCTTTCATTATTTTTTTTTAACTAACAAAACGAATACTACTCATAACGCAAAAATTTTGCAGATATTTGGTTCGTTTGGAAGAAATGCGGCAATCAGTGAGAATTTTAGAACAGGTGATTAATTGCATGCCAACCGGCGAAGTTCAAATTGATGATAACAAAATTATGCCACCGAATAGGGTAGAAATGAAAGTAAGTGATGAGTTGTTCTTTTTCAATTGTTTCTTATTTTATTTTTATTAATTCAGTTATTTTTAATTGTTTGTATTTAGAGATCAATGGAAGCTGTGATACACTTCTTTAAGTTGTTTGCGCAAGGAATTCAAGTGCCTCCCGGTGCTACTTACTTTGCCACCGAGCATCCCAAAGGAGAAATGGGGGTTTATTTGGTTTCGGATGGATCTAGTATTCCTTACAGATGTAAAATAAAGGCTCCGGATTTTGCCCATTTGGCTGGCATCGATAAACTTGGCCGCAATCATATGCTGGCTGATATTGTGGCCATTATTGGTTCCATAGATGTTGTCTTTGGCAATGTTGATAGATAATTTTCCACTTATTGTTTAAATTTATTTGCAATTTCCTATGTTAAATATCATATTAATATTTTTTCAATTATTTTATTTTAGAAATGATTTTTCTAAGTTGTTTTAGTGAAATTTAATACATTTTTTCTTATTTATAATTACAAATAATAATTTCAAAGTTTTTAAACATTTAAGGCTGGAAAAATTATTAAAAAAAAAACTATTCAAAACATTTGAATTCGAATCTGCATTAATTGATCATGTTTGGTAACTGAACTATAGATGGCGCAACACAATATTGTCCTGTTTTCCTGCTGCTGTCAAAGTATCGTGAAAATTCGTAATGTGCAGCAGGACAACCGAAGTGTTGTTCCTGCAGGAAATTCATTGCCATTTGTCAGCAGTGCGTTATTTACGTGTAGTGGTTGTGGTTGCAATTCCAAAGAGGGGCAATGAAAACTTTATGGTATGTCAATAACAAATCGTCATTGATTAATTAATAAAAATAAAGCAAGCAATATTAACCAATAGAATAAAAAGACATTTGAATGTAAGCACAAATAAAGCATTGTTTGTTGTTTTCATGTAGTTGTCAAGCTGAATAACATGGAGGATAGCTTAAGTATAAAATCAAATGATTCAGTAGCAACGAGCGACGAGTTCGACATCATTTCCGATAAGCCCAGCCAAAGCAGAAGTCCTGCCTTGAAAGTGGTCGATGGTGGTGATATCAATTCACTGGCAAATGCAATGATGGAAGTTCTCAAAGAACGAGATGATGATACCATTGAAGACAAGAATGGCAAGATCATCTTGGATGAGAAGTCTCCTGTGGGTGAAAAGCAGGATGAAATCAAGAAGGAATTCAGTGATGAGGAAGAAGAAGGTAAGCCACTGATTGGTAATTACAAAAAAAAAATGTTATTGATTTATTTTCTAACAGTTTCAGATGTTGACCAAGACTGCACCATTTTTGATGGGATTACATACTTGGGAGCTGCTGCAATAACAGCTCCGAAATCAGATCCGGAAATTCAGAAGAACATGAACATCCTGAATGAACAAAGTGCTGAGAATGCCATCAAAGTTTCCATTTCAGTTCCTTCAAATGCCCAAGGGGTTGTCATGTAAGTTTTTAAGTTTCTTAAGTGAATAATTTCGTTTAATTTCGTCAATTTAATTGATTGTTTTGTTGTCTGTTAGATTGTATGACGCAAATTCGAATTCGGTAATTGCCCGCTACGAAATCCATCGAATTATCTACTATTCTTCGGGCATTCCTGAGTCGGCACAAGCTAGCTGCTTTGCATTTACGTGGGCTATCCATGGCGAAGTACCCGAAAGCACCGTTTTCCAGTGCCATATCTTCAAATGTGACATTGCTGAAGCAGTGAACAGAGTCTCCCTATGTTTTTCGAAAGCTTTTCAACGATCCATGACTTCTTCGTTAGTTTCCAACTCGAATATGACGTCTTCAGTGACCACTATACCGGAAACTTACAAAAATGTAATGTACGTTTTTGAAGTGACCATGGAAATCAAGGAAGACGACGGAAAGGTAATAATTTCTTACTTTTAATTATATTTTTTCAATCGGAAAAAATACTCCCTTAGTCAAGTAATAATCTGTTTAGACAAATTTTAACTCTTTCATAATTAGTAATAATATGAGCAAAATACAAAATCAAAGCCGCGGTTCTATTAACGAAGCTGCAATGATATTCATATTTACTCTAAATTATTTTCTTATAAAATAGCAATGTAAAAATTTGAAATTTGAAACAAAATGTTTGATTTGGTTTAAATTTTTATAAGTTTGGATACAATTTATTAAAGATACTAAAAGACAAATTAAAACAAAAAATGTACGCCATAATTTTGGTCAGAGGGAGAATTAAAATTTAATTGAATTGCAGGGAACATTTTCAACTGTAGCCAAAGACAAAAGCGGTTTCAAATTGCGAGCATCGTCAGACAAACAGATCTGCATTAGTATTAGACAAGTATCTGATAATGGACCCATTCTGCACATCGAGCGATGCTTCGGTATTTTATTAGCTGCAGGAAGACACGTGCGGCACTCCGACATGCAACTACTCGAAATGAAACCAATGAGTGTTCCCGATAAGAACGGATGCACTATAACAGCGGCTTGGGATCCATCTGAAGAGAGTTTCGCAGCGCTGAATGTTGAGACTCCGAAAGACGTTAAACAGTACATGACTGTGGCCGTTGATCTGGTCATACGTGGCATCCAGGAACCAGTTCGGTTCCAAATTGAAACGTTGGTGAAGATTTCTTCGTCAAACGATAGGTTTTGGTATTTCCAAAAGAAAGTTCTAGTCCAGCAATTCTTTTTAAATTTAAAAGAGGTTTGTTTTGTTATTGTCGCTTAAATTTTAACTAATTGGTTTTGATTTAGATTTGCTACGAGAATTCTGATGTTGTTTATGAAGTTATAAGCATGGACACTTCCGGAGAACTGGACAGAAACCGTTTGAATTTGGCTCTGAATTTATCAGGACTTATCAATTCGCCCAGTATTAATTCCATTGACACTTTAACGCCTAAAGATGAATATTTATCTGGTAATACGTTTTTTCTTTTCTTTTTTTTTATAAGTTAAATTATCATTTTTTATTGTGTTAGATGGAGATGAACCTCTTTTGAGTGGAACCGGTGTGGTTTCGAAGGACTGTTCCGAAGATGTATTGGCCGGCTGGGGTGATGTAATAAACAAGTGGCATTCTTCAAACCAAAGACCCAAACAGCTGAATTCGCTGGTAAAATTGGGAATTCCGGAGGCATTGCGTGGAACCATTTGGCAACGGCTGGCAGGATCCGAAGACAATGCCCAATTGATGGAAACCTACAGGATACTAATAAGCAAGGACAGCTCTTGCGAGAACGTCATTCAGAAAGATATTGCACGTACATTCCCAGCGCATGATTTCTTCAAAGAAGTAGGCGGACTTGGTCAGGACTCTTTGTACAGAGTCAGCAAGGCTTATGCTGTCTACGACCAAGAAATTGGATACTGCCAGGGACTCAGTTTCCTAGCAGCCACATTATTATTACACGTAAGTTGTTTACAGTTTTTACTACGTTTTGAAACACTAAATTGTTTAAAGTATTTGCATTGTTTTGGAACACTAAGTTGTTGTTTAATATTTTTGCAATGTTTTGAAACAGAAAATTGTTGTTTAAAGTTTTTGCGGTTTTTGTTATGTCTTGAAACACTAGAACAAAAAAGAAATGGTTTTAGATGCCGGAAGAAGAAGCCTTTTGCGTTCTGGTACGCCTAATGTACAACTATGGATTGCGCGATATGTACAAAGACGGTTTCGACAATCTCTACTTGCGACTGTACCAACTGAACAAATTGATGGAGGAACAAATGGGCTCATTGTACCAGCACTTTGCTGATCACCACGTTGAGACGCACATGTTTGCGTCGCAATGGTTCCTCACACTCTTCACTGCCCGATTCCCGCTCTTCTTTGTATTCCACATAATCGACGTGTTTCTCCTGCAAGGAGTCGACACACTCTTTCAAGTGGCTTTAGCTTTATTAATGGTAACATTTCTAAAAACTAATTTTTCATAACTGAAATGCTGATTTCTTATTTTTACTTTAAAATTTAACAGATGTCTAAAAAGGATCTGCTAATGTTGGACTTTGAAGGTATCTTGAAGTATTTCCGCGTGTCGCTTCCGAAGAAGATCCGAACGGAAGCTTATGCGCGTGAACTCATGAAGTGCGCCTGTTCGCTAAAAGTAAAGAAGTTGAAGAAGTACGAGGCGGAATTTATTGCGTTGAAAGGTAAGTGGTGGGACCTATTCGTACATTTAAAAGTATTTAAAAGTGCGAAGAGGTTGTCGCATTGTTACGTCGAAGCGCGAGCACATTTACTGTGTGCGCTAAACTGTAGACAGCTGGGACATTATCATGTTGGATTCAGAGGCAGATAACATGGAGCAGCAAGCTAGCGAAGTGGAGCAACTGCAGCTAATCATCACGCGCAACGATGACGAACGCAAAATGCTCCTCGATGAAATCGCCAAGTTGAAGGAGATGCTGCAGAAGGAGGTGCATCAAGCTGAATGCGAACAGAAGAACAACAGTGCTATGATTAAGGACTACAAGATGATTGTTCACCGGTTGGATAGTCAACTGAATGCTGCGCAAACTGAACTCGATTGGCTTAAGGTTTTTTGTTTTTGTTTTTCATAATTAATTATTCTAAATCAGTTGTTTATTTAATTAATTTGCTTGTAGTCGAAAATGATTAAATGCGAAAGCTGTCTGAAACACTTGGAAGGCAAAGAGATCAATGAGGACCTGTCAAATGAAGAACCGACACAAAGGATCAGAGATTTGGAGCTGCAACTGGCAAAAGCGAAATTGGCTCAAGTGGAGGCTGAATGCAAAAACCAGGTTTGTTTTTTCATAAATTAAATTTTATATTATTTTTTTGAGTTTACTAATTTAGCAAAAATTTTAAGGATCTGACACATCAGTTGAGATCCACCGAAAACGAGCTGAGTTCCGCAAAGAATTCGTGGCGTCCGTGGCTCAGTAAAACTCTGACGACAATAAAAGAGGTGGCGGCGAACAAGAAAGACTTTGCGCACTTCGCATATTCGCAGCCGTCAGGTCCGACCTTTGTCTCGCACATCAATCCCTCGTTGTCGCTGGACGGGTCGCATCAACAGAGCAATCCCTACGAGAATGTTTACAGGAAACAGGGTGGTGGTCTGATGAAGGACTCGGCGAGTTGTAGTAATTTGCAGTCGCACAACTAGAGCATTATCGATCTGTTTTTTGCACCGTTTGGTTTGCGTTGTCCCTAGTACAAAAAACAAAACGTGTCTCGCTTGAAAGCTTTCATAATACTTTTGGTAGGATTTTTTTCTATTTGTGAAAAGATATCGATGGAGACCAATGAGATTTTTTGTTTGTTTGCTTTTTTTATATCGAGAATATGTAGTCATTTACTTAGTTTTCTAACAATGCCATCAATGTTATTTAAATATTCCCTCTCATATATTTTGTAAATATTTTTTGAGTTATTATTAGTTATTACTTTTATAAGGAGATATTATTTTGCGAATAATAATGTATTATAAATACGATAACGATGTGAAATGAGTGCAGAAGCAATAAGTTAAAGGTCACAGCCCCGGAAAATTAAGCTAATTGTCGATTTGGAATGATGGTGATTTATCTGAAGCGACTGGAGATGCCTCCGCCGCGACTGTCCGAATGCGATTTCAAAGAGTCTGCTTGTTTCTCTACGATGTTGCAGCTACTGTAAGGCTTTTCCACGTAGACTGGTTTCCCCAATGTTTCGAGGAATTCGATTACTCTGTCGGAAAATGCTGGTGTGTGGTCATCTGAAAAAAGTTTTCAGTCTTTATTTCTATTTTTTTTTTGTGCTAAAAAGGTTCAACTTAAATTATATTAATTTCGTTTTATACAATTGGGGATTAAAATCCGTAAATAAGTGGAAATATTTTATATTTACTTTTGGGCAGTCAAAAATTTGGGATAATTATAATTTTGAAACAATGGTTTCTGAATTCATTAAGTGGACTATTGAAAAATCCTGTTTTTGGACCTTATTCAGTACATAAGAAGCATTTCTTAAAGTACAAAATGAGTAATTTTAGATTTATTTTTGTTTTATTTTTATGGTTTTCAAAAAAAAAATAAGTTCAATAAATAGAATCTCATTTTATTTATAAAAAAATTGATTTGTTCAAATCAAATAATTGAACATGAATTTGAAATAAATTGTAAAACTCATTTTGATTCTATGAGGGAAGAAACTGTTTAAAGTGTCCAATTTAGAAATGATTTTTTTACACAAAATGTGGACTGCATATAATTATTTTTTAAACCGTATGATGGTGAGCTGTTTGAACAATAATAAGTGGATAC
This sequence comes from Holobus sp. GC000080, assembly GCA_030556065.1. Lineage (NCBI taxonomy): Eukaryota > Metazoa > Arthropoda > Insecta > Coleoptera > Staphylinidae > Holobus > Holobus sp. GC000080. Next base: position 10,449 of record JASKGO010002742.1, read on the forward strand.
CTATGATTAATAAAAAGTGGGCAATTCATTTTTGTTAGTAAACAGTTTTCGAGTTATAAGCCAAACAAAAATTAAGTCAAAAATATATGTATACAGGGTGTCATTTCTATATCACTTCCGCTTATATCGGAAATGGCCCCAACTTTTGATTTATAAATGGCAACACTGCATTTTTTCACTTTTTTGATTCTTGGGGTAATTCTGAGTTCAAAAATGTAACTTATTAATTTTTTTAGTTGCAAAAAAATCGATTTTTAAAAATCAATCTAGATGGCTGTGAAATGGTTTAAATTACTCGATTGAAGTATGGATATGTTAAAAACTTGCAAATCTACCATAAGTTTAATATTTTGTGAGTTATTAACAAATGAATTTGAACGAAATGGTTTTTTGATCAAAAGTCCGTTTTTGGAAATGGCAACCATATTGGACCACTCCTCATTTTTTTACTCCTCGTTTAATGACGAATCTTGTGACACCATTTATAGTACGTTACAATTATTCATTGTGGGTAAAAATCTCTAATAAAACTTAAAAAATGCAGTGTGACCATTTAAAAATAAAAAGTTGGGACATTTTCCGGTGATACCGGAAGTGTTGTAAAAATGACAACTATCCAGTTCAATTGAAAATGTTGTCTTAAGTTTGTATACCAAATTTGGTAACAATCAGTTCAGAAATAGAGAAATGACAGAGGGGGTAGTAAAATTTGTGTCACCCGGTAAAAAAAAAACAGTTTCTTCGGCCGAAAAAAAAAATGTAAATCTTACCTTCAAAACCAATAAGATGATTTTGATACAAATTATACCGTGGCGCTTCAATACTATCAGTGACGTTTTTGGAGCCAATGAGCAAAGAAGTCAAAATTTGAGTAGCAGAAGCCAAATTGGCGGCACCCAAGACCAGACGTCGGCCGCAAATTAAATTGGCATCCGTTACAATAATGGGCAATCGGCTGCAAGTAACCAAAGGTTCCGATTTTTCATCTAAAATGTACCCTCCTTGGCTCATTTCTTTAGATCCAAATAATTTATACATTCCTCTGTGAAAAAAAATTAATTAAACTTAAAAATCTTAAAAAATAATAAAACTAACGTAATTAACGAAATGTAATTATCATTGGTATCCATAACGGCTACATTTGACGAAGTTCCTTCGTGAAAATTCACAGTAACATTGTACTCTTCATACAAATCCAGAGTGGTCTTTGCGATTTTATAAAAGTACTCCGGATTTGTTTCGTCTACAGCGGTAACATTGTACTTTTGCAAATTTATCAAATTTGTAAGTAGTGTGGGTCCGATTGACGGATCGTTCGGAACATAAACATTGTACTTTGTGAATTGGGCGTGCAATGCCACACTTTTAATTGGCGTGTTCTCCAACGTAATGTAATTGACTAAATCGTCTTCTGGAATTTCGGAAATGCTCTGCAAAGTGTCAGCCAAATGCGGCAAAGTGAGCTTTTGTCCTGCTTCCAAATTACCGAAAAGGGCAGCTACATCTGCTACTTTTACAGCGGACTCCAATGATTTCGACACCAGAAAGCCTCTTCGGGCCAAATCCACAGAAGGTGCTATTAGTTCTTTCCATGGGAACGAACCGTATTGTAGGTGAGCATAAGCCAAACCTATTACCAATCTTGGTAAAAGTTCTGTTATTTTTGTGTTGGTGTTTCTGTGAAAGTTGAGCACTTGTGGTGCGTCTCTTGTTCTATGATTGTAAATCAAAATTTGTCCCTCACTAGAAAAATATTTTTTTTTAAGTTTTTAAAATTGTTATTTTTTGTTCTTTTGATAATTACGCGTCTAAACTGGTAACATGAGGATTTACAATCGCCAAACAAATTGCGCTTGCAATGGCAGCATCCATAGCATTGCCGTTTTTCTTCAGAATCAATGTGCCGATTTCTGAACATTCTCTGCTGTCTGTTGCAACACTTCCATGCGGAATTACCTGCAAACATTGTAAAACCATTTTTAATTCATTTTTAATATTTGCGGACTTTAAAAAAATAGTAAATGCTAAATACCTGGTAGTCTCCATAGTAAATTTGCAAGAACAATGCAAAAGTTATCGTGAGGCTTAAGACCGTAAAAGAAGTGTTAATTAATTTGGATCCTCCGCAACAATTTCCCAAATAACAGTAATAACTATTGAAGCATAAATTCTTAGATCTTTGTCCTGACTTTAAGCCAATGTCTTCTCTGGTACTTTCAGCTGAAATTTAAAACATTTAAATTTTGTTTCAATTTTAAAAAAAAGCTTTCTAAATTGTAACTTACCTTGATCTGAAGACATTTTATTAATTCTCTGTGTACCTGTAATTAAAACACGTAACCAGAAGTAGGTGTCTTAAGAACAGCTGTTGTGGCTTTTGTTGCCTACTTTCTACTACTTAAGTCATTTGTTAAGTCGAACTGAAACCATTGCAACGGTAAAGTAAAAATGGCGTCCACAATTCCGAAAAAAACGGTACATTTTAAATGTTATTAGTGTTAAATTAATTGAAATTTAAGATTTTTTTTAACAAATGACAAAATTAAAGTATAGAAAAATATGTTTTAGTCATAGCAATCTGAAAATTTTAAACCGCCTTCGTAGAAATTAAAAAAGACAACAGACGCATCAGCGCAAGGAGAAAAACTTTTTATTTTTAAATGTTCAACATTTATTTAAAAAAAAAAATTAAAAAATATCTGGGGCGCTGCCCCCTGCGCTCTCTGTTCAAGCGCCCACTCCCCCGGTCTTTTGGCGCCATGCGCCCCGAAACCCGATATTGGCGACCCTTACTCTAGAATAAGACTCCCATAATGTTGGCACTCCAATAAAAAAAAGTGCATTTTTTATGAGATCTCTATTAATTAGGCATAGTTCTATAGTTCTAAAAGGGGTACTAAAATAACTCTTATTTATTACATATATTTTTTTTAAAGAAAGTTAGGGGCACTAACTTCATGTCACACTCTTTTTTTTTGCAAAAATAATACAGTTCTTACAGCAAAATTAAATAGAGTTCTAGAGTTTCTGATATATTTTTTTTTCAATATTACTTGCTACTATACTGAAATAAAATATCAAAAGTAATTATAAGGTTATTATAATATCGATGCATCAATATAATTGATTGAACTTGCAACGACCAACATTTGAAATTTTCATTATAGCATTTTATCCATGAGATGAGGGCGAGGGGTACGGTATGAAGTTAGCACTCCCAAACTTTCTTAAAAAAAATGAAATTAGAACTATTTTAGTACCCCTTATCCTTTTAGCACTATGGAACTATGACAAGTGATAAAGAAATCATAAAAGAATCCACTTTTTATTTTATTTTGGGGTGTCAACATCATGGGAGTCCGCATAAATAGTATTTTCAAGGAAATTATATCGCAGTTGTAAAAGGAACCGTTAAAATTCACTCGCAAATCGGAGCGAATCTAACGTTTCGCTTTGACGTAACGTTGACAAATTATAAATTTATTTGACATTGGCCTACAATTCAAATTATTAATTAATTGAAACGTTTAATTTACAAAACTTAAAAATACAATTGACCCAAAGATTAACAAACTACTTTTGGGTAATATAATATAACTGTTATTAAACAATTAATTTAAAAATAAACAAAATCAAAATTACCGCCAATTTCTGTTGTTAAAAACCTGAAATAGTAATTAAGCAGTGGTCTCTGGTGGTCTCCAATATCTCCAACATATTAATCAGTCATCACAATGAATAAAAAAAAACTTTCACACCAACGCAATAAAAATAATTAAGAAAAACTAACAGGGTATACAAAGTTTTAATTCTTCAACATTAACTATAAAAACATAAAACCATCTGATAGATCAAAAAATAGAATGCAAGACACGCGCGTCAATCAAATTCAAAACATAAAAACCCTAAATTTCACACAAAAAGTTTAAAAGTTCCTTTAAAAATAGTGTTTTGATCTTAAAAAATACTATTTTCTGGGTCAAGGAGGACATGGCATCCGCGCATCCTTTAACACGCGTCCTGCTGATTCTTTCTGCGAGTCCTTCAGGACACACACATATTTTTGGGTCTTTCTTCTTTTTCCCTTTTTTTTTTGTCTTTAATTTTTGCTTTCTGTGCGAAATTTAAAGGGTGAAAAACAAAAAGAAAAATAACTAAAAAAAAAACCAACCACTTCTTGCATTAATCGATAAGAAACATTTTTTCCTTCTAATCTTGGGCAATAGCCACCTTCTTGTTGGTATTCTGCAGCACTTGCTGCGAAGTCTCCTGGTGCGCTTGCAGCACCGCAATGGCCTCCTCAACTTTGGCCCTGAGCGATTCCTGGTCCTCAATCATGTGAATCAATTCCGAGGTGTCAATTTCAAGTAACATTCCCGTTATCTTGCCCGCCATCTCCGGGTACATTTTCTCCACGTGCGGAAACAGTTTGGCGCCCAGTATCTGCTTCTGGTCCTCCGGGGTCGCCGAAGCCAGCGTGCTGGCATTCAACGGCCCAATATCGCCGCCGTTTCCTAAAGCAACCGTTATGGGTCTTATCAAATGGTTATTAGACGCTGTATACTTGCTGTTTGGTCTCGAATGGATCGTTTGGCCGGTGATGGGACGGGCGATCGAATTGCGCGCATTGTTTTGGGCCGAAGGGCGCGAACTGACGCGATACAAATTATTGGCCAGCGTCGGATAAGTGCCGTTGGGACGCATGGCCGTCGAGGCCAACCATCTGGGTGTCGAGCGAATGTGATTCATGTTGTAGAAACGATGGCCCTGCGCCACGGCCGGCATCAGGAATTGCGGCGTGGTCGGATAAAGATTGGGCTGGATGCGAATGCGTTGCAGATGCGATGCAATGAAAGCCTTGCGATCTTCTTTTCGCTGCGCTAGAGCCACATAAATCGGCTTCGAGCCCAACATTTTGCCGTGCATCTCCATCAGAGCCTTCGTGGCTTCCTCAGGAGTTGAAAAGCAGACAAAGCCGAAGCCTTTGCTGCGCCCGTCCTCCATCATCACCTTGGCCGAAGTAATTGTGCCGAATTGCGCGAATTCTTTACGCAATCTAGTATCGTCAATGGTATCATCTAAATTCTTCAGGAACAAATTGACACCTTGCGTACGATTGTACCGTTCGGTTTTCACATCATCGTATCGCCTCTTCAGTTCCATTTGGCGCTCGCTCTTCTTCTGAGCCTTAGCCACATATAGCTTCAAACCATCGATTTCCTTCTCGTGCAGTTCATTAACAGCTGTTTCTGCAGATTCCGGATTGTCGAAGGCAACAAACCCGAAGCCCTTTGAAGTACCATCCGGATTCTTCATAGCGACGCAGCTGGTAATTTTGCCGTACTTTCCAAAGACTTCCTGCAGCTTAGTTTCGGTCATATCAGTCATGTTCTTAATGTAAATGTTGGTGAATATCTTGGGCTTGGCGCCAATCTGCTTGCATCTCTCTTTGTGCGGAATAAACTTACCAACATAAACCTTTTTTTGATTCAGCAGCATTCCGTTTACTTTCTCGATGGCCTTCTTGGCCGCCTCTTCCGTTTCGAAATGAATAAACCCGTACCCTTTACTTACACCGTTTTCATCCAGCACCACTTTACAGCTCAGAATATTTCCGAACACTGAGAAAGTATCGTACATGCTTTTGTTATCAATGTTCTTGTCCAAGTTCTTGATGAACAGATTGCCGACTCCCGATTTCCGGAGCGAGGGGTCCCGTTGCGACCACATGATTCTAATGGGCTTCCCTTTGATCAGGTCGAAGTTCATTGTGTCGAGGGCCGTTTCGGCGTCTCCTGCTTGCTGGTAGTTTACGTACGCGTATCCCAAGGACCTGCGGGAAATGGCGTCGCGGCAGACTCGCAGCGACAGCAGTGGTCCCACCGAAGAGAACTTCTCGTAGAGCATCGCTTCGGTGACGTCGGAATGGAGGTCTCCAACATACAGAGCAGCCATGTGGAAACACCAACTCATTTCTTGCAGATATCGCGCGTTAAAAAAGACACCGACTTTCGGCTGAAGCAGTGAAGTTTATTTTTCCGTTGTTATGTCAACGATTCGTTTTTCGTTGACTTTAATAGCCTACTGAAAAATCAGTAGGTCAGTGACGTCATATAGGTGACAGTAACCAATGCTACTCACTTGAAATGAAAATTTCCAATTTTGCCATAGTTACCAAACTTTTTTTTTTATATATAATTTTAGTTGTTTCTACGATAACTTATTTGTTACAATTAATATTGAAGCTTTCTGGATATTACCATAGAGAATTACAAGGAAAATTAAACTTTTTTCTTTTCATGCTCCCATTAAAAAAATTTCGAAACCTTAAAATACTTAATTTGCAAAACGATAATTTTAAATTTCTTAATTTTATACCTATTGGTTTTTTTGGACATTTTCACCGACACCGCCATTGTATGTGGGTTTGAGATGTTTTTCCGGAAAAACCAATATAGAAGTAGCACATTTTTGAAATCGGATATTTAATAAGTAACAGAAAAACAATGAAAATTATTCATTATCGCTGGAAAATTTTTGTTTATACACTTTGATTTTTTTTTTTAATTTCCACTGGCGCCATTTGACTTTATGTTGGGTTTGATATTTTTTTCCGGGAAAACGAAAAGAGGTTTATTCGTTATCACAGGGAAAATTTCATACACTTTTGTTTTTCTTTGCTAATTTTCGTAGTCTCCATTTAACAACATGTAAACTTTAAGACTTTTTTTGGGAAAACTAGATGAGGTAGCACATTTTTTCTTTTTTTAATTGATTACTTAGAACATACTTTAAACAAATCTATAAAAATTTGTTAAAACAAATTTTCTGGAATTTTTTCAAAAAATTTCCGTTTTTTGTTTCTTATTTTTTAATAACATAAAAAGTATTTTTGATAGATAAGTGGAACGTACTTTTCTTAAAGGTCTTTTTAAACTTAATTAAAATAATAAATAAAGTATAGGTGGTTCCATTTAAAATAATGAAATTATTTCGTTTTATAAAATTTATTTTTTCTGATTATTTTTTTCGAACACCCTGTGCAATGAGTATTGCAATAAATAACTGCAACTTATGCATTCATTCCTTGGCAATAATTTACAAAAAGAATCATTTAATTATCTATTACAATAAGAAAGTTCTGATTTTTTTTACCGAGACATTAATTTTATCAAAAATAACCGGAAGTGAACGATATTTCAAAAAGTAACTATGATAAACATTTTTTTTTAACAAAATCATCTTTACTTTTATTAAGGAATCAAAATATGAATTAAAAATTGGGGTGTTCCATTTAAAAAAATGAAGTAAATAGCGACTTCCGGTATAACCAAAAATAACTCCAAGTCGAAAATATTTTCCGAGAATGAAGCATTTGCTTAAATTAAGAATGGAAAAGAAAAAATTAAATTCGCTTTTATAGTTCTCCTTATTTCGATGCGCTGCCGCTCTCGTGAAACACCCTGTATATCTTCAATGTTTTATTTTAGCCACTCATAAAAAAATAGTCAATTAGAATTCTCAAAAAAATTATAATTCATTATAATATTAGATTATAGACATTTCAATTAATTTTACAATAATAAAAACTAATTACAATATGCCCCATTGCTCTTCAAAAGCAGTGCACAATTTAGTGCACGTTAGGGCCGCACTTAAAGGATAACTACTAATAGAAATAGTATCCTCACTGTAGTCAACATCAACCTGTCCATGTGCCATTGCTCCCACTACAATGGCAATAGGTTCTTCACTCTCAGGCACTATTTCTTTACAATTTAAAACTTTTTTCGAGGAAAAAGACATCGTTATTTTTCTGATACCAACGGGCAAATAATCAGTAATTGGATTTTTGATAACTTTCAGCAGTTTCATTGATCCCTCATTGGCTCTGACGGAAAATTTATGTAAAAGTTGCACTGAAAACAACAATAAATTATGAAAAATCATTTTTTTCAAAACTTAAGTTACCCATAAGTCCAGCAAATCTCTTAAAAGTTCTTGGAATTCTAGTCTGAGGATTTACTTCTATCAGGACATTATTCCTAGTGTGTATGTAAACCTGCAAAAGTCCTGCTCTGTTTAGAGGACTGTCCAGAAGCATCAGAAGACACTGGTGAGTAATGTCTGGCCGAACTTCACCTGGATCTCTGTTGTTTTTGCGAATCATATTCAAATGGTCGTCACAGTTCATCAGTTCAAACGAATTTCCTATCTACAATTTTTGTGTGTTTGATTTTGTCTAAAAAAAAGGAAAAAGGAATTTTACAACTTACTTTAACACTTTCCAAATGAGCTTGCTCTAAAATAATAATTAGACGCTTTTCTTGGTTCTTTATGTGAGCAGTAACTAAATGTTTCGGCATTGGATCATATTCATGATCTTCTTCGCTTTTATCGGCGGTTTGTTTTCGTTTTTTACCCATTTTTTTAAATAAATAATAAATTTGAAAACAATCTCACCACGTTGTTTATTGAGGTTAGAAAGACAGGGTGACAGTGTTTTGCTGGCTGCCTATGATTTAATTAAATTTTATTTCTTTTTATTGTTGTGAGAGTTATTCATTAAATTTTCGCATTTTTTCGGTGTGTATCAGTGGTTAACACCAAATCATTTCTTTTCTTTTAAGAAAAAGTCTAGCTAAACTATTAAGTAAGTCATGTTATCAGTAAAATATTTATTTATAATATTCTTCTGAAATTTTGTGCAAAATTAAGCCTTTCTTATTGAAAATACATCTTACAATATCATGTTAATTACTATTTGCAAAAAAATCTGTTAAAGTAGGTTTGCAAAAATTGCATCATTTAATTGAATGAATATGTTGAAACAATTGCCAATGAGACTTAGTGAAGTGATTGATTGAAGGGGTTCAACAATTTTGGTAAGTTCTCAATAATTTATTAAATTAGTTACTTTATTTAATTAATTACTTTGCGTGAACATCGATTAAAAAATATCGTAACTTGTAACTGTTTCCACAGAATATATTCTTTCACTAATTACTCGCCAATTTTTTAAATGAATTAATTATTTCTAGAACATCCTCAGAATGTTTTTGGTTTTATCTTTTATTTTATACATGTTAGAATATGATCAATTGATTAATTCTTCACAATTGCTCTTTACAATATTTTTTAAATTCATTTTTGTAAAATTGTTTTCAATAACAAAATTAATGGCATTGTTGCGACACCTAGTTAAATTATTGGAAATCAAGCATTAACGATTTGATGTGTAAAAAAATAGATGGCGCAAATATACAATTTTGAGATTTTGAAGTTGATGGAATAACAAAAACAAAACAATAACAAGTTTTAGAAAACAAATTGCAATTCTAAATTTAGTACTATTTTTTATAGCAAATTTTGATTTGCCTTCCTTTTAATTGTTGTTGAGTATTTATGATGTCTATCTAAAAAACTTACTAAATTAAAATTAATTTTCGCTTAAATATGTGTTGTGAACCAAAGGTAAAAACCATTCTAATTTTGATATGTCCAAATAATTACTTCTTTCTAAATAATTGTTTTTTATTGTTTTATTATAGTTGGCAAGAAAAACTAAAAAAGCTATTTTCCAAAGTGTTTCCAACTTTAAGTGTCATCAATCTTCGTTAAAATCGCAAATGGCAAAATGGATGTCCTACAGAAGAGGGCAAATTTCAACAAAAGGGTATTTAAAGGTAGGATTTTAGATATTTCATCTTTAATAACTATAATAATAATTTGCAAAAAAAAAAACACGAAACATTTTTGCGCGAATAACTCATAAGTTTCGAATTTCGCAAATTAATATAAATTGATTGTAAATAAAGATAAACATAAAGCAAAAAGGAAGTTCAACAGCAAAAATAATGTTAGATACATATTCGGAGCGAATTAGGGCCAATATCGAATTATTATTGTAAAGTAACGGTAAGCAAAGGCATTGTTCGGGCGCATTCTTTGCTCTTTGACGTTATAAATGTACTGCGTTTGTATGGTACATATATAATTAATTTTTCATTTATCAATTTATCCATTTGGGGGCACATTAGGCATTATTATGTCGGTTCCGAAATGGAATATTTTAGGCAAATTAGTGGCCCGTGTCCTGTACCTTGTCACACACAAAGTGTGGCGCGTGTCATTCACCCAGCGAGGTTGAAGCCCGCTCAACGGCGGCACAGAGCAGCTTTGCTCAGCTGTTTTTCCACCGAAAGCCCACCGAAATTTTATTTTTGAAAATAGGCGAGCGCCCACACCTGATGTGTACCTATAGTTTTTTCCTCTCATCTCTCACAGCGAAAAGCTTCCCTAGGTACAAATAACGAAAGCTTGCGGAGCATAATAAGTTCCAGCGCATTAATAAAAGTCCGAGGAGATTCATTAAGGACACCGGCGGCAAATGGAAAGAGAGAGAAAGGGCAGTGATCCGAGTGCGCCCATGGAAACGACCTGCCTCAATCTGTCCGCATCCACCTCCTCCTTGTAGCGGGTCTCGTTCACTCTTCTCCGCTCGAATGTCTTATGGCGGCGCGCGGATAATGGACGACGCTTTCATCCATCATATCGTATAATGCGGTGAGACGAGCGCGCGCGGAGACAAAGGGTCCAGCGGGAAACGCTAGCTGGCTCAGCTGCACCAGAGGTTCTCCTCTTGTACGCGCTGCTCTTCGGTATGCGCCGCTCTGGGCATCAGCAGCAGCAGGGGGCTTCTTGCATCGTTCTCCACAATGCTCCTCCTCGGTGCTGCACATCTCGCAGGCCAACGACCGCGCGCTCTCTCTGCGCTATTATGTATCGTCATTACAGTGCCGAGGGAAATTCTTTCGCGAAAAGTGGCGGCGCTACATTTTTCTCTTTTCTTTTTTTTCTGTTCTTCTTCTTCTATTTGTTTGCGAATCTTTAAGTACTCGGAGACTTAGGGAAGAGAAGCAAAAGGAAGAACGGCGCAAACCGAATTAATCAAGTCGCTTCGAAGTCGCTGCTAAGAAGATAAGTTAGGAGTACCGTTAGCGGCGACACTTGTTTTTAACGCTACGTTTTTAATGCACGCGCGCTAATTGCGACTTTGATTAATGCGCCTACTGCTTCGGCTGTTGCTGTTGCTCGGAAGGAACAACGGAAAGTTGTCCGATAGGTGTTCGTTCGGGAAATTTACGCGGCGACGATTCTGCGGAAAATGAGCAGCGCTGTGACGTCACTGGTGGGTCGGAGTGTGACGTGAGTCTTGGAAGTCAACGGCCTCACCCCGAGCCTCAGCATGTCGAATGCACTTCTATTGCATTGCTTGCCAGTGTTTGTTGCTTATAATAATGTGCAATTATCGTAAATTTTTCTTGTGCTAACATTTTTTGCAAAATCATAAATTTTATTTTTGTTTCCATATTTGTTTGTTGAAGTTTTTTTTTTTAAGGAAAATCAAGGAAAAGTTATACTTTTCAACAAATAATGTTGGTGTTATTTTTAGTTTTGAGAATTAAATTGTTGTTATATCTTTGTTTACTTAATTAGTGATTAACGATTTAGTTAGTCCCTCAATTCAGAAATGATCAAGCCGAATTAAGTGAAAAGAAAATTAATTATTAATTACATTTCAAGCTAAATTTGGACAATGTCCTCTAGTTTTTGCAAAATTCTACTGGCTTTGATTGTTCGTTCCTATAACAGTTTATATGTATATATATTTTTTTAAGAGAGATAATTGAAATTTAATAAAATAATATAGTGGGACTAGGACTTTGTAGGACAATGAATTTTGTTTCGGATTTTGTAAATTTTTCTTAACCTTTTTATTTGTATAAACGATGGACGATTTATAACTAAAAGTCCTTCTTGGCGATATTGAGTGATCTAGTAAAATAAAAAATTTCTTTTTTTTTTATTAAATTTTTTATAAAGAGAGTTTATAACGAACATTTGAATTTAATTTTTTTTAAATTAAAATACAATTAAAATTTGGAGATTTTTTTAAAGGCCTTTAGACACTTTTCGCAAAGTCATAAGGATTTATGTTTAGGAGTTTAAAGAAAAAGATTAAAAATGTCTTTTAGGACTTTTTATTTTTACTTTTTATCTTTCCTAAAAAAGGAAATTCTTGCTATTTTACTACACTTAGATACCAAAGTTTCTGTATAACAAATTTTTTTAAATTATTATTTTTTTTATAAAAAAAAAATACATGAAAATTTGCATTTAGTTTTGTTTTTGTTTTATTAAAATAGAATGATAATTTGGAGATTTTTTAAAAGATCTTTATATACTCTTTACAAAGTCATAAGGACTTATTTAGGAGTTAAAAGAAAAAACATTAAAAATGTCTCACAGGACCTTTTATTTTTATGTTTTATCTTTAATTTCAAATAGAAATTTTTGCAATTTTATTACACTCAAACACAAAAGTTTCTGTAAAACTATTTTTTTATATTAAAATTTATTAAAAAAAATATAAATGAGAATTTGCAATAAATTTTCTTTCTTAATGAAAATTCAATTAAAATTTGGAGATTTTTTAATAGACCCTTATATTCTTTTCACAAAGTCATAAGGATTTATGTTTAGGAGTTAAAAGAAAAAACTTTTTAAATGACTTTCAGGACCTTTTATTTTTTATCTTTAACTACAAAACGAAATTTTTGCAATTTTTCTAAACTTAGATAGATAATGGTTTCTGCAAAACAATTTTTTTATATTAAAAGTTTTGATAAAAAAATAAATAAATATTTGCATTTTTTTTTATTAGAATACAATTAAAATTTAGATATTTTTTAAAAGACCTTTATATGCTTCTTATAAAGTAATAAGGACTTATGTTTAGGAGTTAAAAGAAGAAACATAAGAAAAGTCTTTCTGGACCTTATATTTTTTCTTTTTATCTTTTCCAAAAAAAGAAAAATTTTGCTATTTTACTTCACTTATAGCTACAAAAGTTTCTCTAAAACAAAAATTAATATTCTTATACGAATCGTCCTTGCCCGTGGCTAAAAAACAAGGTCCCCGAATTTCTCTGCTGTGAATGTCAGCAGTAGCAGTAGCAGCAGCAGCCGCAGCAGCAATAGCAAGGGATTACGTAATGTCCGCGCGTTCGTTCGAAAAAGGTGCATCGCAGTTTTCGCTGCCGCTGCTGCTGCAGTGTTATGCATTTTGTGTGCACAGCGAGCCAAGAAAAGTTTGCGGACAGAGTTAAGAGAGCGCGGTGAACGACCTTAGAGAAAAGTCTGTCCGCACTCCGTGCAGCTTTCCACACACAAACACACACACTTACACACACACACACACACTCACACACACACACACATACACATAGAGCAACTACACAAATGGCAAGGAAAGAAAAACGAAATGAAAGATGCAAAATGAGGGAGACGGAGAGAGAGAGAGAGAGAAAAGTCGCGGGTCGAAAAATCCTCTCTCGCGTAATGTGCGGATTAATATTTGCCGAGCTGCAAGACACTTTCACTTGCATCTCTCGCCGAGCGAGCCGCTGCAATTGCATCGGAAGTGCATGTTCCACGTTCACTCGCTCGCCGGCTCGCCGTTTCCGAATTTCTCCTCCGCGCCGCTCTTTCGACGAGGAAAAGGCATACACCCGTAACGTATGCAGATCCGGTCGTTACTCAATGCACTGCGGCAATGTTCATTAGGCGATTAATTGCGCACTTGTGCATAATGAGCGCTGGCGGTAAAAAGCGCATTTTCACTTTCTTCCATCAATTAGTCTCCGCACAGACTGTGCATATTTGCCAAGAGAGGTAATAGTTGTAATTGCAAATGCCGCAGATTTGAATTGCGTCATCGATGAGGCTATTTTGGAAAGGACCTTTGTTTTGTTTTGTTTCGTTTCGTTTTTTTTTTTTTTTTTTTAATATAAATTTCAGTCTGCCTCTCTACTGAGCAGCAACCTTAAAGTGTTTCCCTTGATAATAATGTGTTGGATTTTAATTATGGTAGAAGGTGCAATTAATAATTTAGCCGATGTCGGAATTTGAGCGGCCTTTGAAAGGTCCGCGGCGAGCGCGCAAAGTCAAGGAGCCGACCAGCGGTTCCAACGCAAAAGGAAACAGAAGGTCGCGTCGCAAAAATCCTCCTATATATGATATTGTACCACACGAATTATAAAACATTCGTGTGAATGTTAATGCGAGCGCTAATAAATAAAATGTGGTGCCAATGTCAGTGGCGAATTTTTCGACCGCCGGCTTATTCCAATCTAAGTGTGTCAAGGCGCCTGCTTTTTTGAGGCTGTTTGATATTATACATTTATTATTTTGTTTTTCGGGGTATACGGTATGTCTAAACTTCCTAAACAACTGCTGGAAAATTTAGTTATTTTATTATAAATCCAGAAAATCGCAAAGGAAATTTATTTAAATTTAGTTTTAATCAGAATAGCCCAAAATCTAACACAAAGAAAATTAATATTCAATAGAGAAATTATTTATAAAATAATTTAAAAGCGCTTTTACCTGAAAAAAAAAAGAAGAACTTATAATTTTATTATTTGCTTTAAATTATAAAAACTTAATAAATTATTAGTAATTCAGTCTTAATATAGAGAGATATTAATCAAGCTGTTAATTAAAGACTAAAGACATCTATTACACCGTTCTATAAATTTAAAACAGAAAACACCCTGTATATTGTCCTCTAGAACAGCAAAAGGTGGCAATGAGAAATGATAAAAAGTGTGGGTCGTCTCTGCATTCATTCGCACAAGCATACAATCTCCAAGAGCGCAACGCGTTTGTTTTTTAATTGCGCGCCATTAAATTTGCATCGATTTCTTTTCCCCTTTTTTCCGCAAACAAATGAAGGAAGAAAAAAGCAAAAAAGCGGTATAATTAGTGCGAACCAGGAATTTCCGATATTATGCGTTAATGGAAAATGTACACGCGTATCTAGAAAGTGGCTCGCATAATATTTTATAACGATTGCTGCAGTTGTCGAGAGCGAGCGCACGAAAAAAGAGCGCACAGAAAGAAAGTTCACTTTCGCTTTCGTCTAATAATAATATAATGTAGGCATCCTTATCGGTCGTTTCTTATTTCAATAATACGATATACCTGCATAAGGTAGTTTTTTCTTAATTATAATTTTAAACGATTAAATATCTTACGCGAAGAAATGCTTAAAGCGCTTGGTGATGCAGAAATAGGCAGCGACGAAGAGTGAGTTCTTCTATTTCGGATATATAGGTCAAGTAGAAGCGCCGCCGCGACGCTTCTCCATCACAAGAAAATTTATGCGATGAAAAAACTGTAAATAGAGTATTTTTTTTTTCTATGTTTATATTTCGATTAGCATGAGTGTTGTATAAACAAAGTTAAAAATTTTATTCTCATTTTGATAATATGTGGTTTAAAATTATCTAAAGCAACCCAAAAAAAGTTTGCTGCCGTTTTATTTATTGATATTATTGTTTATATTTATGAATATTTATTTATAACAATAAATACGAGCACATATGTGAAGGGAAAAGTAAAAGTAAAAATTTGCCTTTGGTGGTTTCCATTTGCTTTCAGTTTTAGTTGGTTCATAAATGAAATGGAAAATGTTTTTTTATGGAGTTTTCAATATGTATAAGACTATAAGTGATATTGCAAGTAAAAGTAAATTTGAAAAACCATTACATTGCACATGAAAATTAAAAATTAATAAAATAAAAGTTATTATTTTTTGTGTTTTCATTAACATAGTTAATTGTTTAATTATTATTAGAAATTGAAAATAATTTGATTTTTAAACTTACGACTTTTAATGAAAAAAATTAATTATTTTTATTTATTTATTAAAAATTATATTGTATTTTATTATAATAATAATAATAATATAATAATAATAATATATATTTCGTGCTAACTGTTATTTACATAACTTACACTTGTCAATCATATACGATATACATATTCATATACACAAAATACAAAACAAAATACATAGGGTTTTA